>ML819482.1:3547-17544 GCA_009831015.1 Picea engelmannii
CGGCCAATAGAGGAGGTTGTAGTGGAGGTTTTTTTGAAATTTTTTCCAAATTTTGTTACACTAAAAACCTCTACTAGAAGGTGTTCCCATTGTAGTGTATCCTATAGAACTGACGAGCACCGTGGTTGGGTACCTAGGTGTCTCGGTAATGGAAATATGTTCATAGTATGGCTAGATGTTCAATATTTACAGTCAAGTTGATGTTATTCCCTATAGTACAACAGGTTCCGAGTCAATCTATGTGGTACCAGTGTTTGGCCCAAAGTTGCATTTTTCTCACTGGAGAAAAACCAAGGGTCGATTATAGACTTATTTTTGAAGTGGAATTGTGATATTACAACATGAAGATGTTGTTTTGGATGCAGTAGAGAGGGTGTTTTTTGAGTTTGGTCCAAGGGAAGCTCGTGACAATTATTGTGGAAGTCTTGTGACAACAAAAGAAGATCAGATGATGGTGGACAAATAAGATAAAATTTTGTGAGTTGTGTTGAATAAAAGCAGACTTGACCATATGCTAATTTGAATCATATCTTGTATTTGTAACAAGTCTATGATGTCATGTTTTGATTCGATGTATTGGTCCTTGAAAAGTGTGAGCTTGTATCTTGCCCAGAGTTGGTACTTAAGATAAGTATTGAAGTGGTACCCATGCATTGTTTTCAAAGCTTGTTCCTGGTGTCTCCATGCGATGGAACATGTAATGTATGTACTTGTATTTATATAACATGTAAATGGCATATCGTTGTAAGACCCGAATAAGCATGCATACCCCTTTGCCATGTGTCCATGATGATTTGGATAATTTTTTTGGTACAGTGCAAAACCTATGTTATAAAATTGGTAAACACTTGGAGTAGTGAGCCATGTTTTGGCTGGATGCTCTATGAGTGGATTGTGTTGGTTGTAGAATTTGGAGGTGCCTAAGAAACCATAAGTTTTACATTCAGGGGGGGTTCTTTAAGAGGTTGAATGAACCATGTACATGAAGGACATCTTATTAGACCGATGGTTGCAATGGTTAGGTACCCATGCATTTCGGTGGATGATTGTTCCTTTATATGGACTTTAACAATTTGGTGATGTTTATATGATCGAGGTACAAGGTGAAAGTGCCATGATGGACCAGATATAGACTTTGCAAATTAGGAGGTTCTTCAATTCATGGTGGAACATTTGATGATGAAGCCCTAACCTAACAAAGATTAATACAAGTAGTCATCAAGGAGGGTGTTGGAATTTATTAATTTCTACTGGTCTCATGTGTGATCATATTTATGATTATTATTATTATTATTGGTCATTATTGGGTAGAACTCGTTTCTACATAAGGAGTGTGTTTCCAAGTCTTTAGGAGGTCGTTAGATCTAGTTGGATATGAGAGAGTCTCTCCAACTAGTTAGCTCCTAGTTTGGTGTGTGGTTGAGATACTCTCTCAATAAGTTGTTAGTATGGTTAAGATAATGTGCCTATCTTAAGCCTAATTTTCATGTATTTATATGTGTACTATTACATTGATTTAATAGAGCACTCAATACAAGGTTTGTGTAGAAATAATGCCTACTCTCCCATTTCCTTACATGTAAGGAAGTGAATTTTGGCCTCAAGGGGAGGAGGCAAGGAGGGGGGTCTTGGTTTTTGGATGGACCATAGTAGAAAGCCTAATCATACTTTGGAATGTTATGGATAGGACTAATATGCCACAATTTTATTTTTATTTTTTAGTATCTATATATTACCTTTCAGAAACAAAAATTACAGTATCATTTGTCGTGCCAAGGATTTGTTTGTGCTGAATTGCCCCGTAGGGAAACCAATTCAGCCTATCTCTCAATAATAAGATCAACAAAACTAAACTATATGAATTGAATTGCCCCATAGGGAAATTGATTCAGTTGATCCTTTCATGAAAACAAAATGACCAAAATAGACTAACTCTGGAAAAACTGTGCAAGGTGCCGTATACGACTCAAGAGGAATCTTTGAGAAACAAAAACATTTAACAAAACCAAGCATGCGAGCTGACACATGTGCTCATGCAGGTTGGTGGTCGTTTTTTTCCACGTCATTCTTTATCGCCACCTGGATACCTAGAGCAAGGATCGCCACTGAAGTTGTCGGAGCGCGGGTTGCCAGTTCTGGAGAGTTCATGGAGCTGAGCAGGGTTGTGAGTATAGATTCAATTCTTTCCCCTCGCCTGTCCATGTGTTCCACCCGAAAGCGTAGGTCATTCACATCCTTTCTGACAATAAAAACCAGGTCATGTAATATCGCCACTGAGTCGTGAATCCTTGAGCATGAAGCGCAATCCGAGCATGAATGAAGCTGGCTTGAAGGCTCTTCCAGGGAAGCAGGGGGTTTTGCCAAAAGGGCCAGGGCGGAGGGTGGTGGAAAGAGGATGAAACACTTAGGTGACTGCGCCGGGGGGACCGTGGCTGGTTGCGAAGAAGAAGCCAAATCCTGGATTGGGCCAGGAGAAAATCCCAAAGAGTTACCGTGGAGGTCAAACCACTCCACACGACAAGCCCAAGGCGATGACAGAGGCAGAAGGATATTCTGACCCGAAGATGACTGGGCGAAGGAGGAAGGCAAGGAGATAGGCGACAGAGAAATGACAAGCGGGGGCCGACTGTCCATACATGCTTGGTTCTAATACCAAACAAGGCCTCATTTTGGCTTCCCATGAAGTTGAGGCATAACCAACAGGAGTGGAGAGGAAGGCAATGAAACAGAGGTTGGTAAGGCAGAGAAAATGAACGAGGGAGCATAGAGCTGCCAGATGAGCCACCAGAGGGAGTTGAAGACTAGAGGGAGCTGCAAACCAGGGGGTTGTTCAACAAGAAGTGAGAAGGCTTAATGGTCCAACCAAGGAGCGACAACATGATAAGGAAACTGAAGTGGCGGGTCGCACAAGCGTAAAGGTGATGGCCAGAGTCGTTCCTCCATCGCCCAGATGAAAATGTAGAGGATGGCAATCTGGAGCATCGAGTCCAAAGCTCACAGAAATGAATGCAACATTCAATCATCAGGGGGGATTAAAGCAGAGGGGTGCGTCAGGTGCTAGTCACGTGGCCGACGTAAGCCTGAAAGGCACTACCCTCTCCATTGAGCACGTGGGACCTGTTGACACCCCATCCCTCGGAATATGCCACAACTTTTATTCATTAATTTATTTTAAAAATGTTTTGAAGATTTCAATTTACACTTTTGACATCGTCGATAGTTACTAACACATAGCTTTGTCCAATTCTACTTCAACCTTTAAAGACATGGGGTAACCATTGTCACTTCTCTTTTGCTTTTAGGTTATGTACAACTAATACATCATTACAAGATTCAAGTGTTTCATAATTACTTTAGGTTTTCACTTTGGATTATATACAACCACTAGATTAAAACATTTTTAGGAGGTAGGTATAAGCAACTTTGTTGTTAATTTCACTTCTTTTTAATTGAACTGGCTATATTGAAGGGTTTTACTTATTCAATGAAGGTTATATAAAGACAATATGATTAATCAATATGAGGGAATCTCGTAATGCTATAAATATTGGGGATTCCCAATCAATTTTCTTTGAAAAATATCTCGAGTTAAAAAAAAAATCCCGAGTGTATTTTTTTTTAAATTTTGGTTTACATGAGTAAATTTCAATGAAATGGGAACACCATTGGATATAACGATGATACATATTTAAAATAGATTTTTATATTGATTTCTTGTCCTGTGGGACATCATCCACAAGGCAATTTGTTTCTCCCCCTCTTGGAGGCTTTGATCCATTCCCTCAATTGAGTTCATAAAGGTGTCAATGGTTCTAACGATCCACCTTCCTCTAGGTCTACATTGCTTTTTATTTCTTCCTCATTGTGGAGGTTGTGTTGGACATCCAAATTTTTCAATTTCTCCTCCTCTTTTATGTGATATTCACTCAACTTGACCAAACCCTTTTGAATGAGGGTGTAAGAGAGAGTTGGAAATTCTCAAGAGAAGAAGCATGGGTTGTATTTGTTGTTTCTCTATAATAGTTCTTGAGGCAGGATTTACTACAATGAGTTTGAGGTGGGTGATATTAATAGAGGGGGTGGAGTGTTCGTGGTTATTATTACCTCTATTTTCTTCGGAGCATTGCTTGGAGAGGAGGGCGCCTATTGGATTATTGCAATGATTATGGTGGGTTATGGAGCTTCCATGTTGAGTAGATGGTGGTTTTTTGTTGTCCCTTCCCACCTAGTTAAGGTTTTCTTGGTCCCCCCGCTTTCATAGCATAATGGACTACAATATGTCGTATTTCGAAGCATACTCTACACCAAAAGGCGACTTGCTCATAATCAAGAGGTTGGGTCAAAGTGTAGTCTTTAGCGACGAGCTTGATTTTTGTCAAGAATCCCTTGTTAAAGTCCATGTCTACATGGATGTAAGCATAGGCAGTAATGTGCCTTTGTTGCATTTCAACACATATGAAAGTGGAATTTCCCTAATGCATTTCCTATGCCCTACAATGAATCAAAACCCTAGAAGTGCAAAAGAAGGCTATGCATTCACCTAAACATGGGTAGTGGAGAGAGTGCATGTTGTAGGATTAAATGTTTGAGTCCGCTTCTACTTGTAGAGCTTAGTTTTGCCCTAAAACTAATGCCTTCAGTTAAGGATCCAATCTTCGTGTTCTACTAGATCAAATTCCATAATGAAGTGTCTTCTTGCACACAGGTAGATAAAAACTTTGTCCTGTTTCAAGTTTTGGATATCCATTGGTGTAGTTTTTTAGTTTTGGTTATAGGCCATTAAATTTGTAGACAATCCCTTTCCCTCAAAAGAAGTTCAATTGCTCAATTGCATCTTTGACCACTGTCATGGATAGGGTTGATGCCTCTTTCACCATTCGAACTCTGGGTAGTCGAGGATTGTTCTCCATGAGCTTTCCATTATCCATTGTTGAGATTCCACTAAACATTACATCCTTGAAAGAGAATGTTGGTTGAGTCAAGGGTGGAGGTGAGTGGCTTGAGATGGGTTGATTTATGGGCAAAATTACAAGAGTCACGATGAGTATAATAAGAACCATCTATCCCCAAGGAGAGGACGCCTTTCCCTTACCATTCGATGGTGCAATGAGATGATAGGTCTATAAGGAGGCTTTCATGGTAGCTGAGGTACATTTAGATTCCTTCACAGGTGAAGCCATTGGGAAGGTCACAATAACATACCAAAAAGCAAAGGGTAGTTAACCTTGGAGAGAAGGGCCCTATTTGCTTGAAGGTTAGATGTTATCAAGTATGCTAGAGGGGAGGTTTTAAGTTGAAGTCGAAGGAGCCACTAGGTAACAACAATGCAACTAGGGTAAAACCTTCATTGTCACACTTAGAGCTCCAAATCCCTTCACGATCGAGAAAATCACCTTCAATGTTCTCATGCAAACTATCTTATTTTAATGACATATCTTAATTTTAGGATTTTGTTCCACATCGACAATTTTCTTCTAATTATGTGTGCTTGTTGTGAATAATCCCACTTTCATAACAACTATGAAACAAAGATAGTTTACAAGACATTCAAATTAATTTGAAGGCAATGTTTATGTTGTAGTTATTATCTATGTAATATTGTAAGCTATATTATTATAATGAGATACTTCTATGTTGAAATTTCTTTTCATATCCTTGTACTAACATTGTAAGCATTTTTGATATCATACTGTCATCTTTTACTTGTTCGTTAAGGACCCAAGTTGTTATGCCACAACTTTGAGTTCCATTTAGTGTTTCTTGCATCCTATGTTCACGCAGATAAGCTGCTACATTCCATCATGTCACTTTTAATATAGTGGTGCAACGGTTAAGAAACCAAGCCAATACGTTGTAGATTTGAGCTCCATTCCCAACCTCAACCCTCATTACAATTCTTTTTTACATATCACATTTACGTGGGTAACTTGCCATGCCCCACCACATCAGTTTTTATAAAAGTGATACAATGGTGTAGATGGTTAAGTACCCAAGCCACCATGTTACAAATTAAAGTTTCATTCCCACCTTTAACCTTTTAATTATTGCAAATATTTCTTACATTTTTCTCCACATAGAAAAATTACACTTTATATTGAGTAAATATAAAACAAGTCAGTTACAGTGCCAGGGAAAAGTGGTAACAGTCTTTAACAAGCCTCCACACAATCCAAAAACAGATTGTAAAATCACAGCGAAACATCCCAAGCGAAGACTACAGTAAATAAAAGGATTAATAACATGTCCAAAGACACCCACGCCTCTAACTATGTGAGCAATGTGCACAAGAGACTGTCCATAACTCGACCAAGATAAATAAGGCCTAGGCTGCAAAAAACTGGAAGTTCAATTCTCGATCAGAAATAAGCTCCGTCCCCTTCCTCAACAGTGAGCTCATGTGGATGAAACAAAGATTTTGCAAAAGATGGAAAAATTCATCAAAAGAGTTTTAATTCCAAAACAAAGCCCACATGCCCGTCCTCCATCCGGGTGTATTTGATTTTGCCATCTGGTTGCTTCAAGGCTTGCTTTGAGAGCTCATCCACCTCTTGGTTGAAGTCTCTATAGGTGTGGGTGAATTCGAGAGTCGAGAATTCCCTAGTGAGGGCCTTTAGTCGCTCTTTCCAAAACATCAAGTCCATGACCTGTAGGTCACATTTATGATTCAGCCAGTCTATGATAATCCTTGAATCCCCAAACACCTGGAGGTCATAGATGTGCAGATGGATTGCCAAGGTTAAAAATGCCCAAACTCCTAATAGTTCGACTCTAGTATTCGAGCCTGGGCCACAATTCAACATCCATCTATACTTTGTGTGATTATTTACCTTGATGACTCCTCCTACACCACTAACCTGTCCTCTCCTTTGAGTAGCCCCATCAAACCAACCAATTGGTCTTCCCTCGTATAGTTGCGGAGGAATTTTTGTCTTCCCGACAGTTTTTGTTGTCATCTACGTTCTTCCTATCCAACCCATAATCCTGTGGACCATCGAGACCTTTGAAGCCTGACCTTTCTCAAACATTACCGGATTTCTTTCCAACCAGATTTGCCAGCAAACTATCGATGGCAGCATGAACCACTTTGGATGACTCCCGCACCAGTCTTTGAAACACCCTTGCAGATTTAAACCCGTCCAAACACCAATTACATTTAACATTTCTATCACCTCTTTCCATAGATGTTTGGTAAAATTGCAATGCAACATCAAGTGTAAGGTTGATTCCAAGTCTTATTTGCAGAAAACACAAAAACCTGGGCCAAGGTTCCCTCTTTATTGCAAATTTTCCCAAGTGAAAATCCTATTCTCCAACAACAACTAGATAAAAGGTTTAATTTTTGGTGACAAGTCCCACATACTATATTTATATTCACATAGGTAACTTGCCATGCTCCATCACATCACTTTTTATAAAAATGATATAATTGGCTAAGAACCCTAATTATTAGGTTAAAAATTCAAGTTCCATTCCATCCCATCCTTACCTTTTGATTATTGCACATACTTTTTACATGGTGTGTTCATGTGAGTAACTCACCATGCTTTACTATAAAGACAAATTATGATAGTGAAATTAGTTAAATATCCACCATGCTATAAATTTCAATTCCGTTCCTAACATCGTCCATATAGTGATTGCAAGTCTTTGTTACATGTTATATTCATATGGATAATTTGCCCTCTCTCACCACATGGATGCAATGGTACATGTTCTTACACTACGTGTATCACTTTTCTAAAGTGATATGATGGTGCACTAGGTGAAGAACCTAAGCCCTTATGCAACATATTTGAATTCGAGTTCTATGTGATGTGCATAGTGGCATATTCCTATATTGACTGCTCCCTCTCCCCTCCTCTATCTCATGATTTCATTCCACATTGCTGCTCCTTACCTCCATGTGACCGGACGCTTACGAAGAGTTAACATTTCCCGGCATCGTAGCCCTGCCCTTTTCTTGTCCTGTACCGCAATTCGAATCCGGCGGAAAGCGGAAGAGAAGGCATTCGAAGACCAGTCTGCGCCATAATTCTTCTCAAATTCCAATCCGGCCACTAACCAGAGGTTTCAGTCGATCCAGATGGTGAGTTTTTCTTCTCAAAAACTCTGCCACAGTTTACCATTTCTTTCTTTTTGAATTTCTATATTTGTTTCAACTCCATGGCCGCTTCCTGATGACTGCAATGTCAAGGTAAATTCCAGTAACAATAGCATGCCTACTGCAACAGTATTATTTAACACACCAGACCGTATTTGAATGCGAAATTCTTTATCAATGGACAACATCATTAGTGCTCATAATGTGCAAAATCACTGTATATGCCGCCGTGAAGCCTAAGCCTTAACCCACCGGGGTTTATTGTCAAGGGTTTACAAATCAGGGGGTTTCATCGTCTTTCAGAATAGATGGCAAGCCGTTTTGCTTTACACTCTTTCTCATATGAAAGTTTACCAATTCGTCGGGAATTTCTGTTGGAAAAGCTAGCATGCTTTACAGTCTAGATGGTCTCGTTGCATTTCATATTTCATTGGGCTATAGCCGGTCTCTTGCTTTTGATTACAGGCTGGGTGAAATAGGTGAATTTGATCTCCAGAATGGGAAAACTAAGTGAGATTAATGTGAATCTGAGACAATTTACATTTGATTTGCTTCTAGCAACCCTTAAGACTACTTTGGAAAGAACCGATAAAATTGTCGTATAAGTAGTCCAGTTACACGTGCCCATGACACATAATAACACATGGTGGGTGAGGAGGGGGCAGAGGCTGGTTCCTTTCAGCAGTGGCCATCTGTGTTAGATATCGTGTGTTACAAAGACAGGAAAGGGGAGCATTAATGTGGAATGGAATCACAACATAAGCATATACCACTGTAGTCAGATAGCTTGCAACATTACATAGATAACGGCCACAAGCTAAAGATGGCCCACAAGGCATGGCATCCAGAGTGATGTTATTGCCGGAGTGAGGAAGGATGTTATCACATCAACAGAAATGAGAGAGCTCTTTGTTTATTTGAATGTTCATAATAATGTTACATAGTGATGATGGAATCTGTTAGTAACCACCATTGTAGTTACATGATTAATTTGTCTATATGGTTTTGAATGTGACTAAGTCTAATATAATAACTGTGTATCCGATCATTCGGCAAACATGATTAATCTGTCTACATGGTTTTGAAAGTGATTAAATCTAATATAATAACTGTGTATCTGCATTCGGCAAATGTTTTTTAAGTGCTGACTGCTCCCCATGCCACTAAACACCAAACTATTGAGTCTCGAAGAAGACACTCGTTTAAAGCCACATGCAACCTCTTCCTTCCCCAACTATGCACTACAAGAGGTTTGCCATCTCTTTCACTACAGAAAGCAAAATTGATAGCTTGGCAACGGCTACAAGCTTACCTAAGTAGAGCCTCCAAGAAGCACCTCACATGTTCATAATGCTTGGAGGCAAACCTGAAGATTTCTCTTCATTGTTTCCCTTTTTCTTTGGCAAGTGATTCTTCATTATTACATAAGAAGCATTACCAACAGTCTGCTTTTGCGGATTCAGCCACCCATGAATGGTCAACTGCTTGGAAAAGATCACTCTTACTTTTGGCCAAGCTGCCATGACATGAGGGTAACTGTTCCAAAGTTGCCCAAGACTTGTTCTTGCCCCTGATTGTGCCACTCGGAGTGGAGCACCTCTCCTAGTTTGGAATCCTAGTGGATGTCATAACAAGCCATCACTCCCACCATTAAACTAACACCTAACTAGCTTCCATATATGCACTCTTGATTCTTCTCTTATGTTTGTGATTGCTCCTCAAAACAATGCATAACTACTAGCAATTGCCAAGTGCTCTTCATGATCATTGGATTCACTCTTCTTAACCATGTCTATATTTCTTATTCTACAATCACAGGCCTTATGTCTTCATTGTCTGTTGTGTCCTTCACCATTGAAATTGAATCACAAACAAGTAATTTAGAGAAATATGATGCAAAAAAACAAGTACAACAGACAACGTGATTAAACTTGTGAAATATAACCCTTTTATTGATTATTTCCAAAAGAGAGTGCAATGCCCATGGGCCTCTTTGAGGGGGCAACCTCTTACGAGTAGAGTCCCAATTAAAATAACAACTTGATAAAATATTCCATAACCTTCTAGCTCTATAAATAGATTCTAAATAGCAAAAACCTAAATACTTGTGGTCCCATCATTAATGAGTACCAACCACCTAGTGGGCCTTATTTGATAAAGATGACCCTTTTATGTTTAGTAACTACCCACTAACCATCTAATTGGACTTATTCAAAGAAGATGGCCTTGTACATTAATTGACTAACTCCTAAGTACCCCCTAACCCTAACATGCCCTCCCCTTTAAAAGTAGCGTTGTCCTCAAGGTTGGAGGTGTGGAAACTGCACTAAAATTGTTGTTGGTTCCTAGGTGGCATCTTTTGGTTGCATATCTTTCTACTGGAGAAATACTTTTTGAGTAGTGTGCTGGCATGGTTGATGCTCTTTGGTGGCCAATATTGCTTTCGGTTGAAGCTAAATGGACTCTTTTTTATCAAGTTTTGAAAGGCTAGTTTGCACCATGTAATTAGATACCACCACCTTCAAACAAGATGCATGAAAGACTGGATGTGTCTTGGAGTGGGCTGGAAGAGCCAATTTGTAGACAACTTTTCCAATGTGTTGGAAGATCTGATAGGGTCCATAGAACATCGGTGTGAGCTTTTGGTGGCTTTTGTCTTCGAGAGATGTTTGTTTATAGGGTTGAAGGCAAAGAAACACTTGATCCCCTTCTACAAAAGAATGCTTTGAGTGATGTTGGTCATCTTGTTGCTTCATTCTATTTTGAGCCAGAACCAAATTTTCCTTAAGTGTGCAGGGAATGGCTTCTTTGGCGTGAAGTGTGTGATCCACTTCATGAACCTTGGATGTGCCTGGTAAATATGAAGCCACGGATAGGGGTTTTGGCCAAAGATAGTTTCAAATGGTGCTATTTTGGTAGCACCGTGATAAGTGGTATTGTACCACCATTTTGCAAGGGCTAGCCACTATGCCCATGGGTGATGCCTTTATGAAACAAAGCATCTCAAATAGGTTTCCAAGCACTTGTTGACTACTTTTGTTTAGTCATTAGTTTGGGGACGATAAGTTGTGCTCATTTTCAATTGTGTACCTTGAAGTTTAAATAACTCTTGGTAGAATTTGCTAGTGAATGTGGGATCTCGATACAATACAATGGAAGTGGGCTTGCGATGTAATATAAAAATATGATCCATGAAAACTTGGGCAACTGTGGAAGGTGTAAATGGTTGCGATAGGGCACTAAAGTGAGCATGTTTAGAATGTGGTCTACCACCATGACGATCGATTTGTTGCTTGCTTTTGGAAGGCCCACTATAAAACCATGGAAATGTCAATCCATATAGTGGCTAGTATCGGTAGTGGTTGTAATGCCCCGAGGGTCTTCACCGTCTCACGCTTGTTCCTTTGACAAGTGTCACATGCAACTACAAAAGTGTGGATGTTTGTTTTCATGTCTTCCCAAAAGAAAGAGTGCTTAGCTCATTTGCAGGTTTTTTCAAAGCCAAAGTGACCCACTGTAGGAGATGAATGCAACTCCTCTAAAGCCTGTTATTTTAAAGTGGAATTTTGCACCAAAAAATGCGCTCTTTATACTTAAAGGAACCTTGTTGCCATGTATAGCCCTCGAGGGAATTGGGATTCTCCTGAAGCCTTTGGATGAGTTGAACCACCATGTCATTTTCCGACAATTCTTGATAGGCTATGGTGAGCCAATTGGTATAGGTAATGATAAGGCAAAGAGATATCATTCCTCTACATATTTCCACAATAAAGCATCGACCACCACATTGTCTTTGGATTTCTTATATATGATCTCATAATCATGCCCAAGCATCTTTGTGGCCCACTTGTGCGGCTCCGGGGATGATAACCTTTGTTTCGAAAAATACTTCAAACTATGATGATTGGTCTTGATCTAGAAGCGCCTCCCAATAAGATATGGACGTTGAGTATCAACTACATGAAGGATGACCCAAATCTCTATGACACAACTACTTAATAGTGAATGGAAAGGGATGCTCTTCTTGCATTAACACAACTCCATGACCTTTGCCTAATGCATCACATTCCAAGACAAAAGTCTTAGTGAAAATCGAGCATTGGGAAGACATGTGTAGTGCACACAGCTTCCTTTAATGTTGAAAAGGCCCGTGCGACAGTTTCGTTCCATATAAAGGCATTCTTTTCTAGCAGGGCTATTAAAGGGGTGACAATTTTCCTATAATTCTTCACAAACTTCGTGTAGTAGCCTATAAGTCCTAAGAAACCACACAAGCTCTTGAAGGTCTTAGGGCGTGGCCAATCCTGCATAGCTGCAACTTTCTTGGGGTCCACTCGCACCCCTTCCCGATTGACAATGTGACCCAAGTATTCGACCTATGAAGTCCCAAAAGTGCATCTGGAACATTTAAGGAACAACTTGTGGTCTTGGAGGAGTTGCAAGGCTTTGCCAACATGCTCCAAACGGGAGTCCCAAGTTTTGTGGTAGATCAAGATATCATCGAAGAATACAAGCTCAAAATTGCTTAGGAAGGGTCGGAAATCTCGTTCACGAGGCTCTGAAAGGTGAATGGAGCATTGTAAAGTCCAAAGGGCATCACTAAAAACTCATAATGACCTTCATGTGTGTGGAAGGTTGTATTAGGGGTGTTTGACTCCTTCATCTGTATTTGGTGGTATCTTGAGCGAAGGTCTACTTTAGTGAAGAATTTGGCTCCATGAAGCTCATCCAAGAGATCGTTGAAAACTGGGATGGAAAGTTTGTCTTTGATGGTCAACTGATTGAGAGCATGGAAATCAGGATCCACTGCCTTCTTTCTTTAATACCATGACAACATGTGATGCGTAAGGGCTTGTATTGGGACGTGTGAATCCAACCTCCAATAGTTCTTGAATGATCTTTTCTGTTTCATTCTTTTGTGCAAATGAGTGCCTATAAGGATGCACATTAGGTGGTTGCTTGCCTAGAACTAGGGGAATACCATGGTCATGCTCACCATGTGAAGGCAGAGTAATCCACGGGGTGTTTCAAATACTTGTTGATGTTTAGTCATGGCCATCTGCAAAGCAAGCTGAATCCCTTGTGGGGGACTATCCACAACATGTATGGCATTGAATTGGGCAACAATACTAGAGTGGCCTTTCTTCAATAACTTCTCCATATAGTGAGAGCTGATAATTTTAGGGGATATTGATGTAATCCCCTTGAGTGTATGTTTATGCCCTTCCTTATTGAAGCTCATGTATAATTCCTTGAAATCCATGGTAATAGGACCAAAAGTGCATAACCATTCTGCATCGAGAACTACATCACAACCACCTATTACGATAGCAAACATGTAAGATTTGAGTGGATAGTCTCCCATTTGAAGTTCCACATTTTCACATCAGCGTCCACATTTTATCATACCTTCATTGGCCATCATAATTTGAGAATTATGCACTGCATGGACATAACAATGGGTTTCTTTGACCACTCTCCTATGAATAAAAATGTGGGTGCTGTTGATATTATGGTAGCTGTGGGAGGTATTAACCTCCACTTGTGACCTTTGATGAGATTAGAATATTCCAGGAAGCAAGAAGAACCCTAAAAGACTTGGACATAACCCTAGAAGTAAAGTCGGCTAAAGAGAATATTTTATATTGAGTCTTTAGCCTCCAGAAAGAGAAGTCGACCCAGACAACCTGGAAAGAGCAGTATAAATATAAGGCGCCAGAGCTCACTTGATACACACAAGTCGCAACTGCAGAAATCCAGTAGTGCGCAAGTCTGGGGAGCAACTGCAACTACAGTTATTGCAACCTGTAATTTCGGTTTTTCTGGGTTGGACTTTCTGATTAGTCTTGGTTATCTTTGCTTGGTGCATTAGCCTTGGTTGGCTATTGAATTGCTA
>ML819482.1:31912-46223 GCA_009831015.1 Picea engelmannii
CGCCGGCCGTACCATACCCATACCGGCGTTTCGCCTCGTTTCGGGGGGGGGGAAACAAGGGGGGACCGTTTCTTGCAACTTAGTTTCGGAGCAACCCAAAAGCCAACACTTAGGTCATTTGTATGGGTTGACATGGTTCCTCCATTAACCTTTATAAAGTTAAAGAGATATAGTTTAAAAAAATTGACATTCAATGCCTTAGATCAAAACAACCGATTCAATTCATCCCATATTTCTTTGAATGACTTTTCCAGGTCAGGTGATGCAACTCGGAATTAGATACAACCAGTCGTATAATTGATTTAACTTTGTCATCTTTATTCTGAATGTATAACTTTATCTCGCTGTGTGGCTTTGGGCTTAGTCCCCTTGAATATCCCCTAGAGTTATTTGTGAATGAAGTGTCATTGGATTTTCACCTTCTATATATGGAAGTTATGTCCATTAAATTTCTCTGGAGGGGCTTCCATTTTTAGAAAGAGAATTAGCAAAGTAAATTTTATGTGTATATCTGCCCATTGTGTTGCACACAAATTTCAGGGAGAGCAAATAATCTTCAAAGAATAAAAATTACCTCCAACCTGTATGTATGTAGGGTTTCTGGTATTCCTCAAGGGCTCTGTTCTTTCTCTGCAAATATCTTCTGTGTGTTGACTACATGAGCATGAACAATATGGGTTTCTTCTGTGTTTTGGTATGGATGCTTCTCTGCACCAAGGTAGGCAGAATGCTGCTTATGTCTGCTCGGGCAGAATTGTGCTTCGCATCTGCTGGACTTGGGCCTTGCTGTGTGAGAGTTTGAAGTTTGTGCCCTATTCTTCCTTGCTTTCTCTGTGGTCGATGAGTCTGTGGGTCACCTGCCTCTTCTGCTATTCACATTCATTTCTCTTCTGTAACAGAATCATAGGTATTGCTGCCTCCATTTTGTGTTTGCTATTCTTATTCTTGTCTATGCTTGTGTGTGTGTGGGGTTGAGGGTGTCTGCATCTGCCCTGGCCTCCAGGCATGCTCTTGTGTGCTGTACTTTATGTGTCTGCATTCCAGGATTTTCCTTGCAATGGTGCCACGTTTAAGGTGGGTATATGCTCTTCTGAGTGTCCTTTTCTTTCTTCACGGTCTTTAGATTATTTCTTTTCTTCAACCTTATTTTCTTTAAACTTCATCAAATATTTAACTTTTTAATTTGGAGATATCACATGCATTTTGAAATCCTTAAGCCGATGAATTCCAGTCCACTGTAGATTGGGACTCCGATTCCATACTTGAGACATTTTTGCTCTGACACTGTGTTGTTATTTAGAGATGCACAATCTTAACATGAGAGAGACGAGAGATAAGGAGACAGTATTTTATTAATCAATGAGTCACTAAATACATCATGATGGATTTCTTTTATATGCCATATACCAAGTTATAAAACCACTCCTATACGTAATTTATTAAAATGCAGGTCATTAACAAACATTTAGACCAATGGCCCACCACATTTGATTTATCATTAGTACTGCTAACATATTGATTTTTACATCTCTAACATTGTTGTCAAGCTGGTAGTTCCATTAGGCTACCTATGTCACTGTTGAGTCAATTAGGCATGCATTCATTATCCTAAGAATTGCACCACACGTGAGAAATAAACAGTATTCAGCCATGGGACATGCATTTGAGCATGATCCTGTATTGCATTGATTATGATGCAACAAATCCATTAAGCCTCGTGTTCAGAGCACTCACTACAATTTGTGTATACACTTTCACATTGAGTGCCAACAACTTACAAATACACCTGATGCGAGGTTACTTTCCTTACCAATCCTATATGCTCTCATACTAAATGTCAACAATTTAGGCAGGTACATATGTTGTCATATTGAGTGTAAAAAATTTACACCTATTACGGGGTTCCTTTCCTCACCAATATTATATGCTCTCACACATATTTACCAAGTTCGAGTTCGAATACGGATTCAAATTTGGTACTATATGAATTTTTTTCATGTATAAAATTTGCAATACGGAAAACATTTCGGCACTATATAAAATATTCGACAATATATAAAAAAATATGACAATTTGTAGCTGAAGGCCAGGTTCCAGGCATCATGTCAAATTGTCAATAACCTTGCCCCTTCTCCTGGTAGTTGGTCACAAATCAAATTTTAACCATAATTCGGCTGAATCGAACAAACCCTCGAATTTCCGAATTTGTTTGGCCAATTCGGCCGAATTTGGTAACTATACTCTCACATTGTATGCCAACAAAATTTGGCTATTATGGTCTTCCTTTTCTCACCAACCACAAAAAAGTGTGACTTTACCTCCCAGCACTATCCTTTCAGAACACTAATTCTGTACTCAATGATAGAAGAGTCTCTAATGTTCTGTTGACTGACCTTATGGCCAATTTATCAAATTAAAATATCTGTCTTCCAAAGATCTGTTTGTCGTCCACCTCATTGGTTCTTCATTTTCTTGATCACCAGAGTGGAGTCATATAGTGATGTTGTGTAGATTCTCCACCAATGTTGTGCCTGATGTGTCCATTGAAGAACATTTCTACACTGTTCATTGGTTTTATGCATTTGTATTATAGCTTGTCCCTTGACATTGTATTTGTTGTCCATCAAAGTTACAATGTGTTATCCCCAGCAATTTTACAAGAAAAGTGCTCCCTGAAAAGCTTGCTCACATTCCATGGACACCACTTAGAATGGCTTCACTCAAAACTCTGCTATCAAGCTGAAGCAAGTCAATTTTTCGAGAAAAGTGGTTAAACCTTTCTGCAAGGAAAGTTTATAACTTGGCTAACTTGGTAGCTATGTAAATCATTATCATATAGTTTCAGTTCTCTGGCATCTAGAATCTTCACTCTGGTAATGGCAAATTGCTTGCTTGCAGTATATTATAAAACTTCAAATGTCCATCTTGTGATGTAGCATGTTAATGTCCTGGAAGCATCAGTTTTCTGGATTGGCAACTTCTAATTCCTCCTCTGCCTCCCAGTCCCCTGTTTTGTTCCATAGTTCGCTATCCAGGTTGTCACAATTGGTTTGTGCTTGATCTGCCTTATGCTGGCTCTGGCAGCTGCACCCTTGCCCCATTCTAGTTCCTCTTGCACTCAAATGCACTTCTTTCAGCTTGTCTTTCCTTATCCAAGCTCACAGTTTATTTATCACTGCTTCCAGAGCTGTTGGGATTTTCTCCCTGAACCTTTTGGCAAGTATACAATACATACATTTTGGGGCTAATATAATCAAACTACACTGATAAAGCAAGTAACAAAACTGTTTTTATCTTCCTCTAAATTCAACTTTTCTGACAATTGTTTTAGCTTTTCAGAGTTCGGCACCTTCAGAAGATGTGGATTGGAATATCCACCAGTTGTGCACTTCATGCTAATTCCTTCCCATTGAAAATATTTTGCCTGCGAAACTAGGCCTCTGGCCATGAACATTGATCAAAGAACTTTGCATATATGTGTGTAGCAGCGGTGAGTTCTTCAACTTCTTCCCCAGTTTCTACCACCTTTGCAATCCACTCCTCAGTGGAGGAGTGGATCTGCATTGTTCTCTCTTGACATGCTACTGTTGAGTGATGCATCTAGTTTTCTTTGTGATGAGAACTGCTGGTTTTAGATGCCAATTTGCCTCTCCAAATTTCTTTTCTTCAATGCCCTGAGCTGGCTGCTTCCTTACTTCAAGAGTGGCTCTGCTGCCTTTTCTTCAGGCTTACTACCCAAAGCATCAAAATTCTCCCTCTTCTATGCTATTTCCAGTCCTTTTCTTTGTGATTGAGGCAGAGACTGAGCATTATACTGCATCTTTTGGGGACTGGTACGATGTTTCTTGTCACCTGGTAATGTTAGCTGAGCGTTCTTTCTATTATTTTGTAATAGAAAACCTTTAGGCTTCAATTATAAAAAACATATCAGTTTCAGGCTTAGCAGTTGTACTTAAAGTGGATATTGATTACGCATTTGAACAAATAGATTTTCATCAAGTTTTTGAATCTGCAGCAAAAACTAAACCAAATTGTGAGAACAACTAACCTGAATTGTACTGAAATTCACTGAATGTATGAATTAAACAAGTATGAAGAATGCCACTCTGTTGGCTTTTGTGCAGGCTAACAGGCATACCATTATTCTGATGCAAACAGCTCAGAACCGTTCAACTCGGACATTCATGGATTTTGATTCAGTCAGTCAAGCAATGGATGGTATGGTAAAACTATTACAGCTTTATTCACTCCATTAAATGCCATTGCAAAAAGTATTTCTATTTGGCGAAATTGACATCTTAAATAAATAAATTAATTAATATATGATCATGAATGGTATCTGTATGTATTAGGTATCTATCATGCTTAAGTTAAATTTTAAAATTCCTAGATAGTTTATTTAAGTTTATATATATATCCCCCACTCCCCTGTCCCCTGTTTTGGAAACTCATGCAACATAGCTGTCAGTCTATGCAATCAGTTTAGCATGGTCTCTATTGTGTCTAAACCAACGATGCCAGACCGTGGAACAAAGCAGGAGTGGGAGCGCCATTTCCCCAAAAACCCGGGAGTGTTTTTTATATAATATATACTTTTATATATTATAATGCATATATTCGAAAAGCCATGCAGAATGCCAAATTAGTTTCAGAAAATATGAAAAACATGCATATTTGTGCTACTTTTATTTTTCTGAAGGAAAAAAATCGTAATATTATATTTTTAGTGCAGAAATTGATATTACATTCAGCATTTTTCCTGCATAAAGCACTGTAAAAGAACCAGAGAGGATCATATAACTAATAATACCTTGGTCTGTCCAAATTTTTTCCCATATTCCTTCTTTAATAACATTCGCATTTATCCATCTATTACACATTTTACAAAAAAACATATTTGAAACTGGAAAAACCAAGTGAGTTATCAGTATCTTCATCACCTGTAAAAACAAGAAGTTGGATTCTTTCGTCAAAGAAGTGTCATGGTGTTTTAAAACTGCAGCAAAACAGTGGTTCTTTAACAATCTGTTAAACTTTTAATTAAATAAAGTACCTAGGCAAGTGTTTCTCATCCCTAGTCGCCTAAGGGGTGAGAAAGTGCCTAAAGTGGGCACTAGTCATTTAATTTGTGAGATGCAAATTAAAAGGTGACTTTATGACTTTAGTGAGGGTGAATGAAGAGACATTTAATCTCAGCCACTCATCTAATTTAATCTCAGCCATTGGATTAGAAAACTCACCTACCTCATGAGGTCGATTAGGGTTGGAGGGCGCACCCATTGTTGGGTTGTTAATTCATTTGTTGAGAGAGCAAGAGAGAACATTTTCAAATTTGGAGAGGAAGCCATTTCTGCAGAGCTAGGGAACGCATTCCAAGGCTGCAAACTAGCACAGAAATCGAGGCAGCAAGGACAGCATTGAAGGCAGGCCGTACTGTACAGATTGAGCAGGCCATACAGCAAGAAGAGCAGGCACAAAAATTGAGGCTAGGTACAATCCGAGCAGAGAGGCCGTACTGTATGGATTTTCGAATTCCGTACAGCAGGAAAAAAAGGCATGGAAACCGAGGCAGAAAGTACAGTCTGTACTGTACGGATTCCGTACGACTGATATTCAGGCACAGATTTCGAGGTGAAGGTGCTGTGCTGTTTTCTGGAAGTTTCGGCATGTTTCCCAAGGCGGACGTACAACATTTATTGCACTGTTTTGTGCTGAGGTAGTTGGCACGGATTTCAAGGTGACTACACCATTTTGGAGGCACAGAAATCGAGGAGCAGACCTGTATTTGATAGCAGAAAATTCTGAAAAGAATTTTGAGGAGTTTGACTGATTTTCCTATGTGAAGACTTGGCACGGTTATCGAGATAAGTTTGTCATTTAAATTTCTGAAGATGAACATGCTGTAACAGAATTCTCTGAAGCTCCTAAATATTAAAAATCTCCCTCTCTCACTGGTTTTCTCCTTGTGGGTTTTTTCAGGGTCAAAGTTAGACCGAAAATATTGTGTCAATATTTTCTGAGTTTTATGTGCTGCTGATATTTTATTTCTGCGTTATAAACGATGTTCACAATCCTCATGTTTCAGTTCTGAAATTAATTTTCTGCTGTGTATTTAATTGCTGATATAAAACTGGGTTTGGGCATTAAACATTGGCTGAAAATTCAGTGAGACTGAAACTGGGTTGGTGTTTGAAAATTTACAGAATCATCATCAGTTTCAGAAACCAGTAAATGGTGTCCATCATCACACAGGGTCATAAGAAGAAACAAAGATGATGTTCAGTCATAACACCCTCACTATGCTTCATGAGTTTTAGCATTCCTGGCTGCATTTGCACTTCATCCTTTGTCTGTCTATCTGCCACCATATTATTTTCATGATAAACATGTTTGTAAGAGACTAATGTCAATTGATCCCTCCAAGAGTGAACCTGAACTATCAAAGATTGAAAGCTCATGTTATGAAATGGCACAGAACCATTCATCTAGTCAATAATGAGCTTTCAATCTCCCATCACTTGGAGGCATATGTGTGTTACTTGTAGATGAATGCTACATTATTATGAAGTTATATATGTCATCCATAGTAGATTAATGATTACTCATTTGAGCATCAACCATCTAGCAGTTACAAACTTATAAATTTTTAAACCATATAATAGGAAGTAAACAATGAATTTATGGAATGAAATAGGCTGTCTGCCAACATGCCCAAAGTGTGATGTTTACAAACTAGGCCATCTACATAAGTTCTAATTTAAATGAAGTCTGAAGACTGAAACGCCAAATGAGCTGAAGTCTATGACAAATAAACTAGTGAAAGAAGAGAAACAATTATTCTATCTACTTTTCCTTCCTCTTCACACCTCATGTGTTTATCCTAAGTCATGGGGCCTACTCGTGGGCTCCACATTATAAAAAAACACGCAAAAGCGGCTTCCTTTTCTTCATTGCGCGGGATCATCTAGGGATCATGGTGGCAGGGTGGGGGGAGTGTGGCGGGAGTGGGAATGCTCCAGAAACAGAAGCTTCTGGTATCCCTGGTCTAACCTATAATAACTAACTTGTAACATGTTCATTTTATTTTGAATCCTTAATGATTGTAGACTGCCTTCTCTACTAGTTCATTGTTGCACATCATGGAAAGTTGAACCCACTCAGTTTTTGGATTTATTTCTTAAATTACCATATCCTTAGAATGTTATTCTGAGTTGCTATAGGAGTGATGGACTTACAGCTTACATTGTTTTTTCATTCTTTCAAAAGATGGAGCATTGCAACTATTGTTGTTCTATGCAGTTTTGGGAGTGATGACATGCTAGTTGGCAAATGAATAAAAATTTGAAGATGCCAAAAATTGTTGTAGATACTACCATATGAGCATATCTGCCAAGCCGGTGCAGTAGTACACTGAAAAATGTACTGCTGAATGTAAATAACTTTTAAAAAGAATTTTCTCCTATGCTTAGTTCTACTGAGTTCTCTAGCTTTAAGTTATAAATAATATTTATCCTTCACTAAAGATCTCATGTTTAGTCTTCGAGATCATTTTTTATGGTCATCTTATCAGCCTTGTTACCTATCATAGCTGCATCAATTCATGGTCATTTTCGTCTTTACTTTCCATGACTTGGTCTGAAGTGTTTTGTCTCAAACTAAATTCTTTTCAACATTTGGACTTTATTTCCCCAGTTATGCTATAGCTTATTATTCGACAATTTTGGTTTTGTGTCTGCGAAGCTCTGTTTCATTGGAAAATCTCAGTTTGCAGGCTTGTTGTGTGAAACTTCTCTAAACCCAATTCATTAAACCAATTAAATTATACTTATAACTGATTATACCAGGTTTTCTTTCACAAATAAATTATACACAACAGAAATAATAACCAGGAACTTAAATGTAAAATATAACAGCAGACATCACACGAACACAAATATTTTTGGACAATAGTCCCTGGAAAAACCCCGGAAGGAAAACCAGTGCAGCAGATTTGTGGATTTTATTATTTCAGCAGGAAAATATAGAGATCTCTTACAAAATGAGTCTATCCTCAATATTGGCTGAGTAAACCCCAGCGTAATCCTTCCCCAACAATTCGTACGGTCTCCCCACAAATTCTACAAGCCAGATCAACTCAGAAAATGACAAATCAAGAGCCTTTGCGCTGTGGTACAACTCCCTGCGTCGCCCTGTACGACACTCTCCGATCTGTAGCATAACCTCTGCAAAATGCTGAAGATGTGAGTCAATCCACTTAGCAAATGATCTCCTCTGTCTCCTTGCAATCTCTGTCCAACAAACCCTTTGGCAAATCTCTTCACTTCAATGAAGTTCGCCCTCTCTCTCAAATGAATAATACACCCTCCTAGCCAAATCGATTTCCTTATATCTCCATGAGCAAGTGAAACCCGAATCTCAAAATGATTAAGGGCTGAGATTAACTCTCTCCCTCATGATGAGATGAATGGTCAAGATTAGAAGCCTACATCTTAAATTATTTTTCACTTAGACCTTAGAAAAGGTGCTCAATAAAGTCAACTGAAGAATATAGCACATCAATAGTCCTTTTCCTAAGTTAGACTTTAGAAAAGGTTAAATAATCAACTTGGTATGTGTTTCATTGTCCTCCACTATGCTAGGACGCTGCAATCTAGTGGAAGACCTTCCTTGCTACATTCTCAACACTCCCTCTTAGCGAGGAAGGGATTCTGTCTCAACCCCATCTGATCCCTGAACTTCAGTCTGTTCAATGCCTTGGTAAATATATCTTCCATCGGCTCATCAGTTTGTATGTAATCAAGCCTCACGGCTCCTCTCTGTACACAATCCCGGATGAAGTGATACCTGATATCAATGTGCTTGCTATGATCATGAAACACAGGATTCTCAGAGAGCTTGATGCAACTTTGATTGTCACAGTGAATCACGGTAGCCTCTAACTCCTGTTCAAACAATCCCAAGAGTAGCTTCCTCAGCCACAATGCCTCACATGCTGCCAGACTAGCAACCATGTACTCTGCCTCAGCAGAGTTCAATGCCATTGAACGCTGCTTCCTGCTGACCCAAGAAATGATGCTGGATACAATGCTGAAACAACATCCTGAAGTAGTCTTCCTGTCCTCTACACACCCTGCCCAGTGGGTATCTGTAAAGCTTGCTACGCTCATACAATAACCCGTACTCCACTGTACCTCTAAGGTAGCGAAGCACATGCTTCGCAGCAATCCAATGTACTCTCCGAGGGTCCACCATGAACTGACTCAAAGAATTTACTGCAAAGATGATATCTGGCCGAGTGTTGGCCAGATACATGAGCGATCCAATCAACTGACGATAGGCAGTGGGGTCTACTGTCTTTGAATCTGATGCATCAATCTTCCTCCAGTTCGTGACTAGAGGTGTAGACATGGGCCTACATTCTGTCATCCTGAACCTACGCAAGATCTCCACTGTATACTTCTCCTGTCCCAAGAAGAAGCGCCCATCTTGTTGCCAGACCTCCAGACCAAGGAAGTAATGCATCAACCCAAGGTCTTTCATCTCAAACGCAACTGCAAGATTTGTCTTTCTGTCTGCTATCAACTGCTTGTCCCCTGTCATAAATAGGTCATCTACGTACAACACTAGTATGAGAGGTGCCTCCTCTGTAAGAAAATACAAGTTCGGGTCCGCGTCGCTCCGCTCGAAACCCATCTCCCTCAAGTAGCTATCTATCTTCGAGTACCATGCCCAAGGTGCCTGCTTGAGCCCATACAAGGCTCTCCTCAATCTGCAAACATGCGTCTCCCCATCATCGACCTCGAATCCCTCTGACTGCTCAACATACACCTCCTCCTCAACGACTCCATTGAGAAAAACAATCTTCACATCCATCTGATGAATGCGCCAACCCATCTCTGCTGCTAATGAAATAACAGTCCTTATCGATGAATACCTGGCCACCGGGGCGAAAGTCTCCTCATAGTTGACTCCCTCTCGCCATGAAAACCCATTGGCCACGAAGCATGCTTTGTACTTGTCCACGCTTCCGTCTGCTGCATGCTTGACTTTGTAGATCCAGTTGGATCCTACCGCCTTCTTGCCCTCTGGCCTGGGCACTGTTAGAATTTGATGGATTGTGCTCATTTTACCATAGACAATATCACTATTGTAACCCAGCCATAGGTCAAAGCCACCCTTCGAGCACCTTAACCTTGACAGAGAATCATTTCGGAAGCAAACCCTAGGCTAGATAGCTAAACAAAGGGTGGCACACCTTTCTCCAAGGATAGCGCACGAAGCAAGAGCTGATCAGAGAGTCCAAACCATAACCAAGAGATAGTCAAAGCCAAGACCGAAATCTGCTAGTTGCAGCAGCTGCAACGACAACTCTCCTCTAGACTTGCACACAAACTGGTCAACTGTAGTGCGCACAAGTGCTGCTTTTGCAGTTTTGAGAATGCCTGCCAGAATGAAGACTGGCCTCCTGTATTTATACTAAATCTGGCAAATTGCCTGGGCCGACTTCTCATTCTGGGTACTAATTCTTTAGTATATATTATTTCCTCTCTTGGAGGTTAATAACCTAATACAAGTCATTCCCTGGAGCCGACTTGTCTTCTAGGGTTATTAACCAATCAGTTAGGGTTTCTTCTTGCTTCCCAGAATATTCTATTCTCGTTAGGTTTACATATGGAGGTAAATACCTTCTGCAGCTACCATAATATCAACAGGCACCACCTCCCACACAACATTCTTCATAATGGAGGCATATTCCTCCATCATGGTCTCCTGCCACACTCCATGTTGTGCATCCTGCTCATAAGTGGAAGGCTCTGCATCTATAAGCTTTGTCATGAGTTCCATGTACCCAAGTCTCTCTAGTGGTTTACTTTGTCTGAAAGTTATCTCTGGAAGCCCTGCCAGTCTAGAATCACTGATTGTGGACTTGTACCACTTAGGTCATGGCCTAGTTTCCTGCTCCTGTGGAACTGCATCACACTGCTCCTCCTCATCATTTGACTCTTGATGATCTTGTCCAATAGTCTCCCTCTGAACACCTGTACTTGATCCTGTACCCTGTGTCTGCTGCTGTGATCCTGTGCTCTGACCCTGTGCCTCCTTTGTCTTGACCCTTGAGTCCTGTCCTTGCTGGTCCTCTGAATGTGTTGGCAAATCTCTCGATCTCCTCAAAGCACGCTCCTCCTCGAACTGTACATCCCTACACACAATAATCTTTCTGCGTGTTGGCACAAAGATCTTGTAGGCCTTGGAAGCCTCACTATAACCAACCAAAATCCCCTTGTCTGCAGTGGGGTCCAACTTTGTCCTCTTCTCTAAGGGGACATGATAGTAACATATGTTGCCTCAGATGCGAAAATGACTCACATTCGACTTGGTACCTGTAAATACCTCCTCAGGTGTCAACTTCCCCAAAACTGTGTGGGGACTCCTATTCTGAATATAAATAGCAGTGTGACTAGCCTCTGCCCACAAAAATAGTGGCAAACCCTGATCATGTAGCCTGTGCTGCTTTGACTATGGTCATGTTCTTCCTCTTGGCCACTCCATTCTGCTGAGGATTGTAAGGAACAATGAGTTCCTGCTTGATCCCTGCTGCTGCGCAATAATCCACAAACTCCTTGGAGGTGTACTCACCCCCGTTGTCGGATCTCAACACCTGAATCTTCCTGCCAGTCTGGTTCTCAACCAGAGCTCTAAACTCCTTAAATCCGTCAAAGACTTCATCCTTAGCCTTCAGGAAGTATATCTAGGTCTTCCTGGAGTAGTCATCAATAAATAGAACAAAGTATTTGAAGCCACTCACCGACTCCACGCTTGTCGGACCACATACGTCAGAATGTATCATGTCCAATATTCCCTTGGATTTGTGCTCGCTCGGTGGAAATGGTCTCCGGGCATACTTGCCCATTGCACAACCCTTGCAAGGGTTGTGTCTCTCTATTGTGAACTTAGGCAATCGAGTGGCTGCCTGTCTCAATTGCCACAACGCACCAAAGTGTACATGCGCCATCCTCCTGTGCCACAACTCACCCATGTCTGTGGTTGTACTGACCAATGCTCTTCCTGGGCGAAGCTGTAGTTTGTACACCTTCTCTTCTCGAACCCCAATCATCCTGTCCATCTTTTCGCTTGACTCTGCTGGCCTGACGAACACCCTTCCCTTACGAAAGGTGACCTCATACCCTTTATCCTCCAGAGTAGAGACTGAGATGAGGTTCTTTGTCAACCCCGGAACATATAGTATGTCAACAAACCAGAGTGGTTTACCCGACTCCCTCTGAAACGAAACTGTTCCAACCCCTTGCGCCTTGTAGCGCCTGTCATCTTTGAGCTCTATAACCATATTCATGCCTCCCTCCTGTAGCCTAGTGAAAAAATCCTTGCGCCCTGTCATATGACAAGATGTTCCGCTATCAAGAAACCACATGTCTGAGACTGCTGCGCTAGACATACATGCTATGAAGCAAAAATCCTCCTCATAGCTTTTGGCAAACTCATCCATTGTTGCAGAAGCTGCCATCTGTGGTTGGCTCTTCTTTTTCTCTGGACACTCTGAGGCAAAGTGTCCCATCTTGTGACACTGGAAACATTTGACTTTAGAGAAGTCAATGTCCTTCTTCTTTCCACCTTTCTTCTTTGCTTTTCCCTTGCCTTTGCTTGCAAGAGCCAAACCCTTCTCATCCACGATCTATGGTGAAGATGATGATCCTGACTGACCAAGTCTAATCTCCTCCTACACAAAATTGTCCCAAAGGCGCTGCCATTCAGGGAGCTTCTCCCGAGCTACAACTCCACGGACAAATACATCCCATGATTTTGAAAAACCATTTAGTGCTACACACACTAGCTCAACATCCTTTGTCTTCTTGCCTACTGCATCAAGCTCATCCCTGATATGCGTCAATTTGGTAAGGTATGGAACCACTGTTAAGTTTTAATGTTTTTCAAAGATAATAACACAAATAAGGATCATTGAGAGAAACACAATCACAAGATACACAACATTTTGTCCTGGGAAACCCTGATGGGGGAGAAAACCCAACAAAAACTTCATTAATATAGATTGCCAATACAATGCCAAGAGAAAAAACCAAACCCCCAAGAATATCCAAGACTAAGTATGCGCCTCTCTCTTCTCCTTCTTCTAACTGCAACTTCCTTCAAAACTTGCGCACTAGATGAGTGACTTGAGTGAGTGAGAGAATGAGGTGCTATCCTCTCTTATTTATACTAGCAGGGAGGTGCTAGGATTATGTCCTTTCACCAAACAGGGATGACTTCTCCAACTAGTGGTTAAAACCACTTTAATTAGCCCTAGGGATCGACTTTACAAATAACACCATATAACTATGGTTTGACCAATCCTCAAAAGGGGATTTGGTCTTATACAAAGCCCGACATGATCAATCCACAAAAGGGGATTTGATCTATAAGAAAATAACTCAAATATAATTAGAATATTCTTCGCAATTACAATAGTTCAACACTCCCCCTTAACAAGAAGGGTATTCTATTGACATAACCCAATACAACATCATCGGGAGAGAGAGAGGGAAACAACATCATCAACATCTGGAACATTGACTGACACATCTATAAATCATCGGAAGTTTTTCTCATCATCAATAACATCATCGTTCACAGGATGGAGCCGTAGTAGCATCATCATCATCATTCACAGCATGGAGCTGCAATGGCAACATCATCATCATCATCATTATCAACATATAGCTGAAAAAGCATCATTGTCATCTGCATCAACATCAATTAGTATAACACTAATATAACATCATCATTCAACACGAGGCTGATACAACATCATCAACAATAAGAGGTTGATACAACATCAACAACAACAACACGAGGCTGAGGCAACAACATCATCAACACGAGGCTGAGATAACAACATCATCAGCACGAGGCTGAAATAACAACATCATCAGCATGAGGCTGAGATAACAACGTCATGAACATCATCAACACAAGGATGAGATAACATCATCATCACATGGCAACAAAATGAGGCAGGTGCAACAACAACATTTTTGTGGTACTCTGACAGGCTGTCCTTACCGAAACTTCGAGATCTGCCCAGGAATCAAAAGATTCCCTAGGATATAAAATCCTAACGGAGCTACCACGTGGTACTCTGACAGATCGTCCTTACCGGACCTTTGGGATCTGCACAGGAATGAAAAGATTCCCTAGGATATAAAATTCTAACGGAGCTACCACTACTGACCACAACTGGCATATGTTGAAATAATGTAACTGCAAAGAGTATTCTTATTATTATTGATATATTATT
>ML819482.1:60778-80014 GCA_009831015.1 Picea engelmannii
TGAAGAAGAAGCTACTTTTGAGATACAAAGTATCTCATATGGAGATTGATTGTAAGGAGCAGAAGGCTCCAAAGATGACCGAACATTAGAATAGAACTCACAGTAGACTTGGTCAATGGATAATGAAGCCACCTTGACAGGAATCAAAATTCGTTTGAAATCTGACTTATCTTTTCACATTAAGACTTGGTATTCAACACCAAATATATCCTCTAGAGACTATGAAGTTTTTGTAGACTCGGAAGAAATCAAGGCTCAGAGTAAGCCTGATCTCAGAAAGGATCAGATGGGAAAAAGAGACATCTTCCAGGATTGGCAGACAAATGCCATGAGTTGAGAAGACTAGATTGTAGCTTCAGAGACATGGAATCTCATGAGAAGATTCCCTTGTTTCAATAACAGAGGAGGAAGCCAGTCAGAAGGACTGGGATATGGATTTTTCCTTAAGACCAAAAGGAAAGTTAGTGGTGACTTCCAAGATTGATCTAACAGATCAAGCATGTTGCAGATAACGGTATAGAGATGTACAAAGCCCGATTTATGTCCAGAGGATTCAACCAACAAGAGGGAGAAGACTATGACGAGACACTTGCTACAGTAATCGAAGAAATAGTTCCAGTGTTCCTGAAGACAACCAGAACAACCATGATTTCGATACAGTATGAGATTCAGAGGGAGCAATCCCTGTATTTAAGATTGAGTTTCCTCCATGAAAGAAGAAAAGCTACCTTCAGTTTCAGATGAAGTTGTTGCCATGATAGAGTAGAGGAGTTACTCTCAGAGTTCAACAACCACAGTGAGAATCGAGCAGTCATTCTTAGCTTTAGAAATAGCAACTGCAGGTGCAGAGTCTTGGTTCCAGAAGGAACAATTGCAGAAAAAGTAGAGGACATACTCTTAGGAAGTGAGACAAATAGTGCTTTGCAGAAAGCACATAGAACCAACACATGATTATGCAGATTGAGTTGCAGTTGAGCAAGTGTACTAGGTTGGTACAATGTGATGTGAAAATTTGGTTTCGAAGTACAGGACATGAAGACTCATGTCTGCAATTTGAAGCAAGCTCCAAGAGCTTGGTATGGCAGGATTGATAATTTTCTGATGAGCTTGGGCTTTACCAAGAGTAAAGCTGATCCCAACCTTTACTTCAAGATTGAGAATGATGGACCAGTTATATTGCTGCTATATCTGGATGACTTATTCTTGACAGATGAAGAAAAGCTCATCACAGATTGTAAGAAGAAGCTTGCCGCTGAAATGAAGGACCTAGGTCCGATGCACTATTTCTTAGGTCTTGAAGTATGGTGGAGCCTAGAAGAGATTTTTCGTTAATCAAGGAAAGTATGCTGTGGAAATGCTGAAGAGATTCGACATGATGGACTGTAAAGCCATGGCCACACCCATGGAGACACCCATGGAGATGAATTTGAAGCTCCTGGTTGATACTTCGTCAGAGTTAGTTGATGCTACTCTGTACAGACAGATTATTGGTTCGTTGATGTATCTGATGAATACCAAGCCATATATATGCTTTGCTGTGAACACCTTGAGTTAGTATCTGGTGGAGCCCAGATGTGTTCACCTTGTAGCTGCAAAGCATGTGATGAGATACCTTAAGGGAACATTGGACTATGGCCTCTGTTATACTGGAGATCATGACTTCAGACTGTATGGTTATACTAATTCAGGTTGGGCTGGAAGTGCTTCAGACAGAAAGAGCACTTCATGATGCTGTCTCAATTTGGGGTCAGCCATGACTTCATGGAAAAGCAGGAAGCAGTCCAGTATTGCTCTCAGCACGGCAGAAACAGAGTACATTGCAACATTCTCCTCCAGTTGTGAAGCCGTATGGCTTCGGAAGTTGTTGACAGGTCTGTTCTATCTGGAGATGGAAGGTACCATGATTCTATGTGATAACTAGAGCTGCATAGAGATGATAGAGAACCCAGTGTTCCATGATAAGACGAAGCACATAGAGATCCGGTATCACTACATTCGTGACATGGTGCAAAAGGGAGCTATAAAGCTTCAATATGTTGGCATAGATGAACAGGTTGCAGATGTGTTGACTAAGCCTCTGTCTCGTGTGAAGTTTGAGTACTTTTGAGACAAGCTTGGTGTAGTTCGAAAGGACCTCACTCGAAAGGGTAAGTGATGTTGATGATACTATGGTATCCTGACCAATAGCGGGTAGCTCAGTTAGAATTTTATATCCTAGGGGACTGATCATCCCTGGGCAAATCCTGAAGGTCCGGTAAGGACGGTTTGTCAGAGTACTTGTGCATGTATATGCCAGCTGTGGTCAATAGTGGTAGCTCGGTTAGGATTTTATATCCTAGGGAATCTTATGATTCTTGGGCAGATCCCGAAGGATCGGTAAGGACGGTCTGTCAGAGTACCACATGGTAGCTCAATTAGGATTCTATATCCTAGGAAATCTTATTATTCCTGGGCAGATCCCGAAAGTCTGGTAAGGACGATCTGTTAGAGTACCACAGATGTTGTTGTTGATGCACCTGCCTCATTCTGTTGCCACATATAGATGTTGATGTTCTAGCTTTGTGTTGTTGATGTTGTTGTTCCATCTTCATGTTGTTGATGAATGTTGATATTCCAACTTCATGTTGTTGATGATGATGATGTTATTCCAGCTTCGTGCTGTTGATGTTGTTGTTCCAGCCTCATGCTGTTGATTATGTTGATATTCCAGCTTCATGTTGTTGATGATGACGATGTTATTCCAACTTCGTGTTGTTGATGTTGATGTTCCAACTTCATGCTGTTGATGATGGTGATGTTACTCCAACTTCGTGCTGCAGATAATGATGATGTTCAATTTCTACTGATGTTGATAATGAGAAAAACTTTCAATGACCTATAGATATGACCGACAGTGTTCCCGATGTCGATGACGATGTCCCTTCCTCTTGATGATGTATTGAGTCCAGTCAGTTGTTATTAATGTTGTCAGTAGAATACCCTTCTTGTTAAGGGGGAGTGTTGAAATATTGTAACTTAGAAGAATATTCTACTTGAGAGAGAGTTGAATAATATTATTATATTATATTTAATTAGGCCCTATTGTGCCTTAGTAAAAGTCGGCCCTATTGTGCCTTGACAATTAATTGTAAATTAAGAGGGTAAAGTGAAAGGTTGACCCAAACCTAATTATAGGCTGGCGAGACCACAATTTATAAGAGAGGCCAGTGCCTCATTTAAACACACTTATCACACTAGCTCTGCAGCTATGAAGAAGTGCGCAAGTCTTGGAGGAGTAGCTTCTGCAACTGGGGTGAAGTCAAGGAGGGATCTTGGTCTATGTCTTGGTATTTCTTGGTTAAGTGGTGCGCTACTCTTTCTAGTGAAGGAGTAGAGGAGGATCTTCTGTTCGGTCTTTGATCTATCTATATTGAGGAAGTGTTTGCTTGGTTTTCTCCCCCATGAGGGTTTCCTAGGATAATCTGTGTCTCTATTGTTTTTGTGATTGCCTCTCTTTCAATGATCTTATTTATGCAGCTAATATGCTAAATGATTATAATAATAAAGAAGAACCGTAATTGCTAGTTGTATAAGTAAAAACTTCAACAATAAGAAAAGATGAAGGTGGATCTAGTATAGTCGATATTGAGAGACATGGGGGAATCCCTTTGTTGCAAATAGATCGGGAGGGCTTCCAAAAGGAATGAATGTTTGAAGCTCTTGTTCAGTTACACTATCTCCTATTCAACCATCTTCAAAGCACCAAGAAACCCTAGGATATGATATCTATTTTGGTTTTCACCTCAAACAGATTTTGCTACACAAATGGCATCTGCATATACTATTTGATGTTGGAACCTGATATGGCTGGATCCCTTGGTTTTATTTTGGTGTAGGAAAGAGGTTAAGATCGCACTTCACAAATCAATTTTAGGGCAGGTGTGTGAAGTTTGATGCAGTTTTCCTTCTCATATCAACCAAGTCTGACTCCCTCTATTGTCGAATATGTGATGAAAGTCTTGTATTTGACCATCGTAGTGTAAAATAAACTTCATGCTGATAGTGATTGCAGGGATATCAATTATATCCATTTTTCCTTGCATTCATGTGATAATTTGTTTATGCATCTGCAAGAAGTAGAATTTGTTTTCTGAGAAGAAAAATAAGTGATTTTGTGTCTTAAATTTTAATATGGAGGGAGACAAAATCTGAAGTCATATAGCTATTCGACTATCTCCAGGAGCAAATATCCTTTTTCTTTTAGGATTATAATCAAAGTAGTTTATGCTTCTGCTGGTCACTTCTAACAGCATCCAACTATGCTACATGTGATGTTGTGTAAGAGTGAGGGAAAAAATAAATATTTGTATTTCAGAAACACCTCACAAGCTATTCAACTATTCTAGGAGCAAACATACATCTTTTTCTTTTAGGATTATAATCAAAGCAATCAGTGCTCATGCTGATCACTTTAAGAGCATCCAAATTTACTGCATGCGATGTTGCCTAAGAGTGAGGGAAAAAGTAAATGTTTGTCTTTCAGGATTGAAATGTTGCTTTGCCACTCTCCTTTCAATCTGATTTTTGAGATTATAAAATGGTAGGAAAGTTAGACTAACTAAGCTATCGCATATTCTTGTCTGTTAAATTCCTTGTTCACATGATATAAAGTATTAGAATCTGGGGAAGAGATGTCATTTGTTCAAAGCTTAATTTTCAAGCATTATTCAATTTGTCAATGTTTTCTGAATTTTGTAGGGATTTGTGGATTGTATGAAAGGAAATTGAAAGAATTGAACCCTGCTTTAAGAAACATCACTTATGACATTGCTGATCTCTACAACTTCATCGATGGGCTAGCAGACCTGAGTGCACTTGTGTATGTATTGTGATTTCTTAACTTGTTCTATATTAGTGCGTGCATCTGCTAAAATCACATTTTGTAGTCAATGTTAGTATAATAGAAACTCACTCTTCTGATTATGATATAAATATTCTTATTAATGCAATACCTGTTTTTTGTAGATACGATCACTCAATTCAAGCTTATCTGCCATATGATCGTCAGTGGATAAAACACCGAATTTTTCAGCATTTGAAGAAACTTGCTGCTCAGTAAACTTTTTGTGGAAAGATATGTGTGCACATAGTAGCAAAAAAAATTAAGAGCTTTGCTATCTTGGTCTTTGTATTGGATACTTAAGAAAGTTTCTTTGACCTTAATATTATATGGGCAGTGTGCTGAATTACGTTAAGTTTTGCTAGTATTCTTTTGTATTAAATCACTGGTTCTCCATACTTCGCTTCACATGCTTGATGTGAGATAATGGGTCTCCTGTAAATTAACGAAGTCACTTAATGTATAAAATCCCAATAGTTAGTATGATCAAACATGTTGATAATATTTTGATTCAGATTTTGTTGTCTTCCATGTTTTCACAGCATGCATTTCACTGAATCATCTGATAAGACAGCAGAGAGTGAATTATGGTTTGTGCGGCTGCTACTCTAATTATTTATATAATCTTTAAACTATAGTGATATATAAACATACATTTATTCCTGCCATTAGAAATGCTTACTTACAGCAATCATAAGAGTCTCTTTAGTCTGAGAGAATTAATTACTTCAAAGCATTCTTAGATTTAGTTTAAGACAGGTGTGAGTCTTATTATTGGTGTTTGTCTTGGCCCCCACTTGATACCAACGGAGATTAAGTCTCCCCAATGTCCCTGGTATCTACCTTGCAACTGCCATTTATTGATATGTCTTGTATCAGTATGTAGACTGATGCATCAAAGACATGATGTGACAATCACATTAATGAATCCGATCTCAAGCTTGTTTTATTTAACCGTGATTAACCAATATTGTGCATTTCTACACGAAAACATCTAGGATTTTCTTTCAACAGAAAAATATAATTTTTGCTACAACATGAATTGCAGATGGGGCTTGTCTTATAGTTGGATAAGTATATGTACTTTCCGGATGAAGGAACCTGACATAATTGTTTGAAATTGGTATGGAGACAATCATCATATTACACGAAATCACTGCTTTAACAGAAATTCTGTAGTTGCAGTGTAACAAATGTGGACATCAGGGCTATTCGATTATTTTAAATGATTATGAAAATATAACGCATTGTTTGCATTGTTAATGTTAACCTTAGTATTAATAGGTTCTGGTGTTAGTGAGTGTGTAAAGCTTTATTAAGACGTTGGATTGAGATGCTGAGGCAAATAGTGTAAGCGGGACACAATTGTTGACATGTCAAGACAGCCCTGGGACTTCTATGAAAGGACCCTGCAAAAAGAGATATATTATAGTTGCATTATTGAACCTATCTAATATTCATTTTGATTATCATCGTGTGGTATTAAACCATAATACAAAACTCATTTTTTAAAGCTATGGCTAAAAAGAAAACAGTTTTCAAGATCTTACAAAGGAAACAGAAAACAGTTAATAAATTAAAAGAAAAATTTTAAATTTTAAATAAATAATATTAATTAAAAAAATAGAGTTGATACTCCATGCAGACTCAGGCATGATGCATCAGGGGCAGGGTCACAACCTCACCTTATGCATGCTACTACAACATACGACCACATACATACTACTGCATAAGCGCACACTGTAGCAACCCTACCCAAAGTGGGAAGGGTTGTTTTGGAAGACAATATGATGTAGCCTCTCCACTGATCATCGTTGGCGATGAAATCATTGCAAAAGCATAAAACGTTATGAAAACCTCGCAACTATAACACACGGGCGAGCTCTAACCTTGAAAATGATTTCGAGGTGCTACAAAAGGTGAAAATAAAAAGAAGAGACAAAAGAAAGAAATGAAGAAAGAGAAAGATAAGTTTTACCGGGACGTGCTTTGTTTTGCAAGACCTGAGTTATAGTGACCTCATTCTTGGTTTTAAAGGGCATTCAATTTAAAACGAGGTGGGGGAAGTGCTTTGTTCTGCAAGACCTGAGTTATAGTTACCTCATTCTTGGTTTTAAAGGCATTCAATTTAAAACATAGTTTTATATTTGTTAGCACAATCAAATAAGCTATAACCACTGGTCATGTGTAACTCTTTTATTTTGTTGATTCCAAGATCATCAAATAAGCTATAACCACTAGTCATGTGTAACTCTTTTATTTTGTTGATTCCAAGGTCCTATAGGAAACTTGTAAGTGGAAGACATGTCAACCAGATGTGTAACCAAGATCAAATTGGAGAGCGCTTGTACATTTATCATAAAATAAGGTATTCTACCTTGAGGGAGTTTAGATGCCTTATTATGAACACTAGTTTTGGTTCCCAAGCTTGGATATTTTGACTAGTTGGAAGTTGTATAAACCTCACTCGTGACCCACTAAGGGTCCCCATTAGTTTATTTCCAAGGAGCTTTGTTGGATAAGGATTCCCTGAATGTGACTAAGTTTATACTTTCAAAGTTAGAAATTGCAGAAATGAAATCTAACCAAGTACTAAAATGGAAATGTGATAATTGGAAACTAATCTATGAAACTGAAAATGAAAACTAATCTGCTTACAAAAGTATAAATACCAAAAGCATAGGTCCTACTCTATATTTTATATTTTAATGCAATTGCTACTTAAAGAAATTGAGGTAAAATAAGAGTGCATTGTGATTTTTATATATATATATTTTCAAATGTCACAAAGTGATAAAATAATTCAACTTACACAACTTTACAAGTAAGCAAAGATAAGCTACACAAAATCTAAGAACAACTTAGAGAATGAATCTATTTTTTTGTGACAGATGTTTTAGCACCTTTTTATACCTGTTTATTTCTTGCAGCAATTTGAATTATGGTTGTTGTAGGTAACATAAATCATTTTGGTTTTTTTCAAGTTATTAAAAAAAAATTGAAATGCAAATTGTTTTCATTATTAAGCTTGAGAAAAATCACAAGCCAAAGTCATTGGGGTCTTGCTTGGGTGCTTAAATTGAGGTGTTGTTATCCTTCCCACCCAAGTTTGAATCCTAGATGTGACATGCTTGCCCCACGTGGGCTGATTTACCTTTATAAGGTGTTGTTTCATGTGGATGAGGCCGGGTACAATCTTTGCGTGGCTTTGACAAATTAGATTCCCTCAAGCGATGAACTCAACCAATAATTGATTCCACAACTCTGTAGTGAATTCCCTCTTGTGACTTAAAGCATTCAAGAAAACAAAAATTATAGGCTGAAGACATTAGAGATGAACTTTTAGCCAAGAATTGATTCCACAACTCTGTGGTGAATTTCCCCCTGTGACCAACATTCATGAAAACAAAAATCATAGGTTGAAGCTATTGGAGTAAACAACAACTATTATGATTCATTGTTTTGAAACTTATCTATTTTGTGTATTTACATGAAAATAATGTAGAGTTGGTTGTTAAACCAAGGCTAAACCCAAAGGAGCACTTGTCTCACAAATCTTAGTCATCACATTGTGTTGAAAACCTCGAACCTTGCTTTGAGACAAAACAAATCCAAAAATTCTAATTCAAATATAGAAAGAAAATAAAATGAAACTATTTTTTAGTTAAAATGTTCCTTCAAATTCTATTATGAAGGATATTTGCATGTGTTTTGTACAAAGAAGTGGGTCGCATAAAGAATCTGCTATGAGAAAAACCTAGCAACTAGTATACACAAAAAGGGTTACATAAAAAATGCTAGTCCATGTGTTATGAACACAATATATAATAATAAATATAAATACATTATAATAGTTAATGAATAATTAATGAAGAGACACCTTCCCAATGAAAGGTCACGTCTCTTCAGGGAATGACACCTCTGCGTGGGTATATAAGACCCTCATTCTTATTGTATCTCATCATCTCATATTCATATACAATGTTTATGTAATATATTATCCTTTATGGATTATAACTTGTTGTCTTACCTACATTGGATATTCACCTACTGAACCGGATGGTTCACCACAGTCAGAGCTGCTTTGTCTCGATCCAAATTTTGGCCACAAAATAGAGTTTCTCTAAAATAAGGTCTTTGACCTCATATTGGCCATTGGCCATTTATAAATCAAATATTCTACACATTTCAGCGAAAGTAAAAAAGTCATTCTACACAAAATAAAATAAAAAAAAGAAGAGAAGAAAAAACAAATATTGGTCATTGGCCATTTATAAATCAAATATTCTACACATTTCAGCGAAASTAAAAAAGTCATTCTACACAAAATAAAATAAAAAAAAGAAGAGAAGAAAAAACAAATATTGGCCATTGGCCATTTATAAATCAAATATTCTACACATTTCAGCGAAAGTAAAAAARTCATTCTACACAAAATAAAAAAAAAGAAGAGGAGAAGAAAAAACAAAAKAAAAGAAAAAAAGAAAATGGTTTCTTAAAGTGCATGTGAAGAAGTATAAGTGCACACGAAGAAGTTTGAAGGAAATATTCCAGATTTGACATTTGTTAAGTTAATTGTCATTTAAAAAGTGAGAAAAAATAATTTAAAAGAAAACGTTTCAAAGAAGAGGAAAAGTGAATATTTTATTTTACCTTTGGAGATTTACCATCCCATGGTTTTGGAAAACCATTGGCCCATGGTATTCCATACCATATATAATATGTGTGTGTGTGTGTATTTACCTCTAAATAAGTATTTCACAAAATTTAGGGTCGTGTTTGTTGAGCCCTAACCGCCAAATAGTCGAGAGTATAAAAGAGAATTTTATTATAAGTCAAAACATAATGTACTCTTTATAAAGTATAAGGAGATTATATATATAATTCTAAGAGAACATTATTATTAAAGAGGAGAGCCCCTTTTACATTTATCATTTATTGAAAAATAAGAAGTGAACTATGACATCTACAAAGAATACATTTTCGGAAAAATGCCCCTATTGTGCAAAAGATGAAGAGTATGAAAGTGGCCTTATGAATGGAGCTGGCCCTTGTCCATATTGTAAATTTTTTTGTTATTTTAGTAGAAAATCAAGGTGACACCCATTGGGAAGTGAAAATAAAAGAATTAGAAAACCAATTAATTCATTATCAACAACAAAAATTTACAATTTCAAGTTGGGTTGGAACAAATGCTAAAAAAACAAGAGAGACAAAAACAAAATCTTGAGGGAAGATTATAGGAAAAAGACAGACATTTCTTACTTAAAAGATCATAACCAAAATTTATTGGTACAACTCAACAAGTCAAAAGATAAGAAGTATAGGGATCACAAGTTAGAACAAGCTAATCACGATCTCATTAAGAAATTATTAGAGAAGGATGAAGAGAATTGTCACCTAAATATCCATAATCAAAGTTTGATCACCCAGATTAAGAAGATACATAGTGATAAGAAGACGATAGAGGACAAGTTAGAACAACTTATCAATAACGAATCATTGGTAGATAAAGAGACAATGATTGAACCTATGGAACTACATAAGTCTTCAAATGAAAAAACTTGATGGTGGATAAAGCAATTAATACATACCCAATCAACCTTACAGCTCAAAAGGATTCAGTTGATGTAAAGAGGTCTTCACATGTCGAAGTAGAAACAAGCCAGGGTTACGAAGAAGACTCAATTCCAAGTGTTAATCAAGAAGAAGATACAAGTACACGAAGTAAATATCAGGTTGCAAGGATGCCTTATAGACATCCTAATCCCAAAAATCGATACTTCAACCAATCAATGTATCCACATAAACAAATGACAAATATGTAAAAAATTATTACCTTCATTACAAATGATGCGCAAGGTAGAAGTTATCAGGGGAGTCAAAATACATCAAATTGTCTACAAGAACCCCATAAAAGCTCCATTGTGCAGAAGATCGATTTAAGGTGGGTAGACTCTCTTACAATTCGACGGTTCTACGCGACACTTATAAGATCCTATCGTTTCAAGTCTTCAACGATCACTAATTCAGGAATAAAGAATAAGGAGACGATATTACAAGCGAGAGCAAGAGATACGTCTTCCATAAGTATTCTTTGAGGACAAAACATTTTTAAGGGGAAGATAATGTTATGAACATAATATATAATAATAAATATAAATATATTATAATAGTTATTGAATAATTAATGAAGATACACCTTCCCAATGAAAGGTCACATCTCTTCAGGGAAGGGCACCCCTACGTGGGTATATAAGGCCCTCATTCTTATTGTATCTCATCATCTCATATTCATATACATTATTTAATATATTATCCTTTATGGATTATAACCTGTTGTCTTACCTACATTGGATATTCACCTACTGAACCGGTTGGTTCACCACACCATGACCAAAGTGTTTACAAGTACAAAAAATTAGTGACCATATAGCTTAAGGCTAGAAACCATAAAGAAAATATTAAGCAACAATGATAGATTCCATGTCTAGAGGATCACAATGATTAGGGTTACGGCCCCACCCATTAACTAGTGGTGCATGAACAAGGGGAAGGGGTCCCATCCATCATAATTATGTTGCTCTAGGTCGTTTTCCATCTACATGTTTAGGTCGATACACAAACTTGTCATTGTTAATCAGAAGATGTGGTTGTTGGCAGTGACACTCTCACCTTTGACATTTGTTGCATTCCTCAATCATATTTGACTTTCTCTATGGCATAACTTGATACTAGATTTGTGAGAGCAAATTGAATCAAGTGGCGAATGAACCCTCAGGGTGACTTGGCTTTTGGTGCATGTACTAGTGTGAGGTATACCTTCCTAGCTTGCACATGAATAAGTGGAGGTTAGTACAAATTTAAGCTCCATCATACTAGGTAAACCCAGAAAAATGAACATTTTTAAAAATGCAGTTTTCGCTTTTTTCATATAATAAATTAAAGCTCTATTCTAACAAGATGCCATGCTGCTTGAAATTCTATGACCTATTGGAATTTGTCACCAAGGAGAGAATAATTCTATATTATGGACTTGGGAAGGAGTTGACAACATAAGTATGAGGAACATTCCTAGAATGACTTAAAAAATAGTAGAACCAAAACCCATGTTTGGCTATTTCTTCCTTAAGACAAAGACAACATTTGGGCTGGGAAAACCCAAGACACTTCATGTGTTGGCCAAGAGGAAGGCTTCCAAAATTATGGACCAATAAAACATGGATTACTTCAACTCAATACAAGCTTGCAACATTGCTTAAAGCTGAAATACAAAGTATACTATTTAGATGTGATCCTCAAAAGCTTATTTAACTTCATGTTTAACATTGAGCTAAATCTTAGTGGAAGATACCCATTAGATGGTTTTCATATTTTAAAATATTTTTAATAATTCCATCTCTAGCCTCTCCAATTATTTGTTTCATTGTCCTTGCTTTGGTTGGCCCTGCAGACCCCTTTTAAGCAATGGTTTTAGCTTGAATCAAATTGTAGCAAGAAATTTTCGCTAAGTCTTAAAGCAAGCCAATTATATCAATGAATGAATGGGGTTTATTGATCATACATGAATGGAGACAACACATACCTATAGGGGGATAGGCATTGGCTTAATATTAAGGACCGATCCTTATAAGGAAGGGGTTAGGAGTTGGGGGAAGGAACCTAACTATTGCCCCCCTTAAACTTTTATGACTTTGTATTTCCTACTATCATCCATCTATTGCTATTACTCTTCTCCCTAATCCATAAGGGTTTTGTTCTTCTCTCTACTATGAAATAAACATAATCAATCCTAGCTTAAGAAATAGGTCATCTGTGACCAACTCCTTAACCCACTCAATAACAATCTTATCTGCTAAGTTCAACTGAAATCATGTCTTTAAATTTGGTGAAGGATTCCATTAACGAGCTTAGAAATCGAAGAGATCCTTGATATTAATAATACCCTTCTTAAAGAGATACTTGAACAAGAACCAAGTTGCTTCTTCCAAATCCTTACAATTAAAATGCACTAGGTAAGGCCACTAGATGCCATGGTCATTTCATGAGAGGCATGTTCAAAGCGAGCTCCTTTCCAGCGAAGGTGGTGCTTAATGGCCAAAGAGGCATTCCATAGGATTTGAGCATAAAAGGTTCCATATATTTTGGCCTTAGTTGAGGTTAACAAGAAAGTTTACAAGTTTACATTCATTTATCTTCCCTTGCACAATGGGTTCCCCATGGAGATGTAGTTTTGCATAATAACTTTCCATGTCTCCTTTCCATGAACAACTCGAATCACTCATTTTACACACTATTCTTGAGCATGTCTAAAGGATCCCATCATATCAAGCCCCCTCCATTCCTTAGGACTACAACACAAGGCAAAGGATCTGTTAAGTTCCATTGAAATTATGTCTTTAAATTTGGTGAAGGATTCCACTCATGAGCTTAGAAATAAAATAGATCCTTGATATTAATGATACCCTCCTTGAAGAGTTGCTTGACCAAGAACCAAGTTGCTTCTTCCAAATCCTTGCAATTAAATTGCACTAGATAAGACCACTGAATGCCATGGTCATTACATGAGAGGTATGTTCAAATCAAGCTCCTTTCCACGGAAGGTGGTGCTTAATGGCCAATGAGAATTTCCATAGGATTTGAACAGAAAAGGTTCCCTAGATTTTGGCCATAGTTGAGGTTAACAAGAGAGTTTACAAGTTTACATTCCTCTATATTCTCTTTCCCAATGGGTTCTCGTGGAGATGTGGTTTTGCATAAGAAATTTGTAGGTCTCCTTGCCATTAACAACCTGAATCACTCATTTTACACACTATGCTTGAGCATGTCTAAAGTATCCAATCATAACAAGTCCCATCCACTCCTTAGGACTACAACACAAGGCCCAATTCACCAAATGAAAGCATTTCTTTCCCTATAGGGTGAGCTAGATAAAGTCACAAATGAATTTCTCCACCCATTGACAAGTCATGGAAAATGGAACCCATCAAGATGAGTAATGAACATAGTAGCAACGATAACCATAGGATAGATATGGAACCTACCAATCAATGACATAGGCTTGGAAATAAATTTGTCTACTTTCTTGTCTATTGTCTATAATGCAACCTCCCAAAGATCCTTCAAAGTGAATCGATAGAGACTTTAACACTTGGTTAGGATGAAGCCATGGCCAACTATGACTAGCTAACCAGTTAGGGATAAAATCTTGAGACAATCTATAGCATTGAGCCTTAACTATATGGATTTTGGATATTGAGGATTTGTTGAATATTTGGTTATATTCCATAGTGTTATCCATTGTAAACTTCTCTTCTAGGATGGTAACAAAGGTATAATTTTCAAATTATCCATTGACTGTCTACCCAACGTCAATTTAGGAAAGGAGTTTCCCTTTATAAATCCTTTGAGAAGTTTGTTGGTGAAGAATATAACCCATGGACTTCACTGCCATAACATATAGGTTTGGGGCCAATGGGTTGCCTTGATTGATTGATCTAAACATACTAACCTCCTCCATATTTGCTCAGTTGATAGCTAAGCAAGTTGAAGCATAATGATCCAAACAAACAAGTGGCCAAACTCTAGAGCATAAATCATGCCCAATATGAAAGGTCACTCCACATGGTCATCAAGTTCAGCCAAATGATCCATGGAAATATATAGTAACTTCATAGGGTGAGAGCTTTGGACAAAATTTGTAAAAAACATTGAGGGTTATTTGACCGCTAGTTGGTAATCAATTTTCTATCTCCCACTTTAGAAATAAACCTAATGAAGCCTCTATTAATTAGTGACCCTAGATACTTTTGAGAACTACTTCCCTGTATATACTAAGAAGGTTGGGCCCAACAAAATACCAAGTGGCCTTAAACTATTCACATGAGTATTCATCAAGGACAAGTGACTTGTCATCGACTGTGACCATTGGGGATCCTGTCAACTTGGGAAAATTCAAATCCTAGGTGCATATTATTTATTGTTGTAGAGACATATTTCAAGGGACAAAGTTAACATAGGTATGCATGGACACCCTATGAATATCACTGATACATTGAGATTGAAATACAATATGGCAATGGATAACAAATTCCTGCTCAATGTCCTCCTAGTTGGTTACCCATCCAACCGAAGTCTTTAGGGCTCTTATTGTTTCAGAGGCCTTATATATAGAAAATTATTTGAAAAATTCTTTGAGGGCCAGTGCTCGATTTTAAGACAATGAAGTCGAGAATGAATTTAGACAACTTGAGCGTGTTGAATTTCATCCACCTTCAAGAATTGTCTAAATTTAACAACTCATGCCATCATTGTTTCATCATACAATGTGAACTATAACCATCGAGAAACTTATTTGAGCTATTCTTTAGGCACTTTATGGCACAAATGCTGCACAACTGCTATTTTCTAGGGAAACCCCCACATGAAAGCCATAACTCAACGATGACATTATCCCACCACCCAATCAATCCATCTTCCCCTCGCAGTCTATGAAACAAGTTCCAAATCCATTTAACGACCTGGATACATGTTGTATGTTGCAAATGGGATACATTGAGAAGGTATATGGACTTTGACATTCACATCTTTGTTTCACCCCATGATATAAAGAAAACAACATGTAGTGGTTAGAAAGGGTAAGTTCCTCCATTACCTACATCGATATACCCTTTCCATAGTTGAAAAACAAAATATCATTCCAAAAACATAGGTCTATCAAGAATCTTGATGACTCATTCAAAGTTGGTTCTAAGATATATCAGATTAACCATAACTCAAAAGACTATGCTTTTTTGTACTTGTTGGGGTCGATAGGACAAGTATGGCATTAAGGCCATATGTTCCCTATGAGGTGCGTAGACATGGTTAATTTCAATTTGTAGTGAAAAAATGGATAAATTATACCACACATAGCATTAAATAAAGTATGGAATACCACCATACCACACACACCATTCACAAGGAGAGAGAGTGGAGTTGTCACTAGGTTTTAGGGAAACACTGGGAAACCTTGGGATGAGAAAAGAGAGGAAAGAGAGGGGGCGAGATACTATGTTAATTAGGGTTTTAGATATTTATTATGTTAATATATGATTGTATATTATTAAGATAATTCAATTAGGTTTCAAATAATTTTTTACCAACAAATTAGCAAAGGAAAGTAAACTAACAATCTAGGGTTATTTTTTTGAAGTTTCCTTTTGTGAGCTAGAAATTGTGATGCTGAAAAAGATATAGGAGTATGGAAGGATCTCACCTAGAATTTGTTGATGTAGGTGTTGAATATACTTAGGTTGAAGAATAAAGTTATGATAGGTCTCCAAGAGTGCTTTATGTCCCAGATGAGCCTATAGACATAGCTCAAATTTCCTACAAAACAAATTTGTACCTTATCTCCAATACAAAGATAAACATGTATATGCAAATGACTCTAGATCTACTACCACAAAAGATAAATCAATGTGTTGAGTAAAGAGTCCCAAGTTCCCTCTAGGGGGATGATACTTCCCTTTCCCTAGATGTAATCGAACCTCCCTTGATGTTGTAGGGTTCAATTTTCCAAGGTATGAGTGGAGTTACTATGCCAATGAAGATGCCTTAAGATGAATCGACAAGATTTCAAGGTTGGAGCCAAGCTAATGAAAAGAGATACCTATAAAAGTTTGGATATGAAAAGTGAAAGAAACCCAACTTCATGGGATAGGTGGAAGAGAAATTAAATCAAGTTGTGTCACAAATCTAAGTTTACACCCAAAATATAGAGTTTCAATGGTAGGTTGTTAGGGAGACTTTTTCTTTTACAAGGAAAACCTTGTGGGATCCCCCTTTTCCTTGAAATATTTATATGGAGGGTGACTCAAACACCATCCACAATACTATCTAGTAACCTTGTGGGACTTGAACCTTCGTTGGACTAGAACTAGAGATCTCACAACAAACTCTTCCTTCAAACTCTTTGTTTGAACTGATTTGGCTAATCCACCAATCTAGTTTGAAGAGACTTTACAAAGAGGAATAGAAAGATATTAATAGGAAAGGGAATGAATTCAAGGCATATGCATACATTAGATTATCCATTGGAGGGCCTGAATCATATGAAAAAATTGTATTACATGGTTTGAATCCATACCATGGGATTCATAAAACCTTATTGGAGGTTTTTAGGCCCAAAATGCCCCTTTGTTGATCCTAAATAGATCATTATATAATTTATCATCTATTTTGTTACTTTTGCATTGGAAAAATTAGAGCTATTGGCTTGTAGAGCCCATTTTATGGGTAGGCCCCACTTTGGTGATTTGGGGTCTAGAAACTTCTGAGTCATGTTTGAGACATTAAATAGCCATTTTTGGAGTAAAAAATTTGTGAACAAAGTTCACAACCTCTCAACACTGTCTTACACATCGAGTTCACATGAGGAAGTTATGCCTCCTCCAATTTGACATATCCTATTGATCACCATGATACCAAGTGGACGCCACATCAATTTCCATTATTCACACATGTGTGGAGATAGTCACATTTGGACTTTCAAGAAGATGCTAGAGTGTCCAAAACTCTAACCCTATCGAGAGTTGAGGCATGCAAAAACCCTAACCCTAACCATAGACGACTATTAGGCCATGTTAAATACTAGGTCGCTAGGAAAAGAAGGGGTCCCATTCTTATTGTATTGTTTATTATTCCATAGTTGAACAAAACATTTGGGAGTGGGATATTGAAGAAGAATAGAGGAAGTAGAAATCATGTAGTAGGCATGCATGTCACAGTCTCCATGACAACACCGTGGCAAGTGCACTTTCTTTGTATTTGCATTTCATAATTGAGAAGAAAAGAACAAGTGATAGGCCTCACCTTCTAGTTGGGATTTTCTTGTATCGGGTTTTCCTAGGGTAATTTTTGTGTTCATTTTGTGGATGGTGTTTTATTTGCTTAGCTTCTATCATTTCATTGTTTTGTGCACTAATCTAGTAATATTAAATATGAATATAAAATAAAACACTACATAGTAAAAGATTGCATAATATTGTAATATATGCTGGGATGAACTATTCCAATGGAATATCCATGACGATTTATAGATCATTTGTTTCACTAACCATGGAACACAAGGGTAGTATCCTCTTTAAGAATCCATGATATGCTCTCTACCATGATATTAGGAAGGGACCTAAGCAACTATGGACCCAATCAAGGGTTTCTGTTAGGTTAATATTGACTCAATCACAGGTAGTTAGGATAACCTTGATTAGGTTAATGATAGGTTCATTGCTGATAGTTTATGGGCCTTGTAAATGTGTTGAACCTACACAGAATAGATCTAGATAAACAATAATACACACATTTGCAGAGATAATTGGAGAAATAAGAAGAAGGAGAGAAATAATGGAATAATTCTCATTAACCGTTATGAATAATGAATAATTTACACATGATATACTCTGTATAAATCAATGAGTTCAAATTGATGTGAACCAATGTGCCATAGTGGTGGTCTAGAGTGATCTGGACACACACACCAGTAGTTATGGGAGTGAAATTCCACCTATTCTAGTCTCTCAGGTAGTTACGGGAGTGAACTGCCACCTACTTGAGTTAACTAGTCAACTAGTCTTCAGTTAACTGACTGAACAAAGAGTAGTGAGGAGTTAACTCAGGGAATCAAGGATAATGCACCACTCTAGTGATGATACCAAGGCAAGGTCGAATTAGCAAGGTGATGATCCCAATGTTGCATGGTGATGATCCCAATGAAACATCTAAACTCAACTCAACTAGTCAAACTGAAGTGTCAACTGAAAGAGAATATTCTCCAGGTGGAATATTATCCCCTAAAATATAGGAGACTGGATAATGACTAATTATGAATAATAAATAAGGAATAACCTTAGGAAAAATAAATCCTAGGTCTGTGTGAAGTAACTCCAACACCCCCCCTGAACATCACTATGGTGAAAATAAAGATTGGGTCTCGGCAACGAGGCCATGTTAGGTACCCAAGTACAAAAGATACACTGAAAATAAAGAGAGGAAAGAGGGAAAACCTCATGGGAACCCCCCCCATCAATGTACAATGTATGTAAAAAGAAGAACTACAGTTGCTAGGCAACTGTGTCCTTCACTCCAAGACGACCTCGCAGAGAATGGAATTTATTCTTAGTGAAGGTCTTGGTGAAAATGTCTGCTGTCTGTTCTGTTGAAGGACATAAATGTAAGTCGATGATCCCCTCGTGTACTAAGTCCCGGATGTAGTGCATGTGGATCTCGATGTGCTTCATCCGCTGCCTCTGAACTGGATCTCTGCAGAACTTCAGAGTGCTTTGGTTGTCACACCAGATGACGATCGACCGATGAAA
>ML819482.1:96623-116227 GCA_009831015.1 Picea engelmannii
CCTAAAGAAGGATTCTCATGACTTTTCACCCCAGCCACTTGTTATTAATTTACCATGATTTTCCTTTAAAGGTGTAGTTGGGAAGTACCTTTTTTATGTTGAGTTTCCTCCCAGGCAAACCCTAGACTCCAAGGGTTGGTTGGATACTGCAAGTTTGTTATCTAGGTTTTTCAACTTTCCCTTGATAGTTTGCCAGTCGTCTGCTAGATCTTTGTCAATCCCTTCCCAGAATTCACAGTATGAGAACATCTTAGGTAGCCAGTGTGCCGACCGAACACTGGGTGCAAGCCAAGAAAGGGGGAAAGATTGAGATCGAAATCATTGTCACCCACAACCTTAGTTATGGTGTAAGGTAAATAATGGAGTGGACAAAGCTTCCAATGAAAGGTGTTCTTTCTTAAAGTGATACCAAACTTTGGTTCCCACCTGAAATTGGTGTGGCACCTGGTGTTGATCATGGCGCTACTTGTACTTGGCATTGGTCTTTTGTAAAATATCTTGAACATGTTGGTGGATGTGTTGGATCTAATCAATGAATCAGGTGGCTTTGTCATCTCTAGTTGGAGTATGCGACGAGTATTCCTGGGTGGCAGCAAGGGGTAGTGCAACATCCATGGAACCCAATGGTTGAAATCCCAACCCCACTTGAAAGGTGATGTGGCCGGTTTAGATATGTATGGCTCTGTTGTAGTTGTGCTGAACATAGGGAAGACTCTCATCCCAGGTGCGAGGGTGCTTGGAATTGTACATGCGCATGATGTGCACGAACATCTAGTTTACGACCTCGGTTCAACCATCCGTTTGGGGGTGGAAGGCAGTGGAATTGGAGAGCTTGGTGTCCAACAGTGACTAGAGGTTCGACCAGAATGTGCCGAGGAGACGACTGTCCCGATATGAGATAATGGTTTGTGGAATGCCAAAGTGTACCCATACTTGTTCAAAGAAGATATTTGCAGTGGCCTCTACTGTGAAGCTATTCTTGTAGGCGATCAGAATCTCCATCTTGGAAAAGTGATCAACAACCACAAAAAAAAATTCATTTCCCCACTTGGTGGATGGAAGACCCGACATGTAGTCCATTGATATGGATTCCCAAGGCCTGTCGGGAGTAGGCAAAGGAGTGTACATGCCTTGTTTCTTAGTGGCCGATTTGGAAATAGTACAGGTATTGTAGGACCAGATAGACTTGCTGGCATCCTGTCAAAGTTTCAAGCAATAGAAATGTCATTGCAACACTGCCACTATCTTTTCCACGCCGAAGTGTCTTGCCATTTGACTGTAGTGGGATTCCCAAATCAGCTTCGCTCGTTCGCTTGATGGAACACAAAGATGGCCCAGATGGCACAAAAACGCGTCCTGAAGATGGTCGCAGTACTTAAGCACCAGATGTTGCTCAAAATATTTGATACCCAACTTGGTGCGCAAGGTATGGAAGACATTGGTGAACTCTAGTACTATTTTGTCTCTTTCCTGTCGCAGTGTGGTCCATCTTGTATACAAGTTGTCATAACTTCCAATAGGGTAGTATTGTTCCATATAACATCCCTCAAGGAACCCCAATTGGGTGCAACTACAAATAATTTGGATCCCTCTATTTCCTTTTCCTCTCATAAATTCTCCCACCAATATTTGACATGGGGGGCGGCCTTGAGGAGCGCAAATGTAATATTTTCCTTATCGAAAAGTTGTGGACAAAAAAATACCCTTCTAGAAGGTTCAACCATTTATCTACAACATCCGCATCGATTTGAACTTCAAATATAGGAATACCAAAATTGGTCTGTACCTTGAAGGAGGCGGTGCCTCCACTTGAGGTGGATGTGTCTCTTGTCGGTAGATGTCGAAGGATTTGTGCAAAGCTGTCCATCATCTCGTTCCTCTGTCACTCAAGGGATTCCTCGAGAAACATTTTGAAATGAAATACTGTCCCATCGTCTTTCTTTTTTCCCTCCATGGATGATTTCTTGGGTGTGTGAGAGCAGTTTTCCTCAAGAGAAACAAGATTGAGACCCAACTCTCTATACCCTGACCGTGTCAGGGACATGCATTCAAAAAATGACGAGGAGCAGACCGCTCTAATACCATTGATCCATATTTATTAGCAGAATGAAATGAAACCACTGCTTTATAATAATAACATTGATAAACAATGAATGATAACATAGATACAATAAAAAATGAATTCTATTAAATAAGAAATGTGCTGAAAACTGTAAAATGCAGATTGAAAACAAGCTTTCTAGAATGGTGGAAGCTTATCTTTGAGAAGAGATGTGATGACTATGCTCATTCACAAGAATATCGGTACAATGAGGCTCTGAAGGCCTTTTTACAATAAATATGAATGCAAAAACCCTATAAATATAAAAACCTAACCCTAGGAGATGAAGCACCAAAAGTCATGTGGGCCCGATTGGTGTAAGTTAGTACATCAACTTCCTGGGGTCGTAACTTTTGCATACGATCTTCGTTTACGGTGCAAGATAGCTTGTTGTAAAGGTATTGATGAGGAGATTCATTTATGAGGATAAATAAGAGCCTTAGACTATTATTTAGGTGTCCAATCGTGAAAAACTGTCGTTTGGGCCCTCAAAATGGCCCCAAAAGTTTGGGAACCAAAAAACTACTAAAAATAGTAAGTTGCCAAAAAACTGTTTTGAGCCAGTTGGAAAAGGTGGGTGGCCACCGAGATCCTTTTGGATCATGGATATAGTGGATATCTATTGTTCCACTTTTTTGCTTGTTTGTTTCTTTCTTATGGGTCCTATGTTGGCCTCCACTAAGAGAAGGTTGCAAAATATCTTACCTAAGCTTAGGGAACATCCTATTCTTAATTCTGATTTTTGTAGTGGTTTTTATTAAGTAGATATAGTGGATATCTATTGTTCCACTTGTTTGTTTCTTCTTTCTTATGGGTTCTATGCTGACCTATGCTAAGAGAAGGTTTCAAACGATCTTATCTAATCTTAGGGAACATCCTCTTTTTAATTGAGGAAATTGGATTTTTTTTAAGTTAGGTCCCAAACTTACCTTCCATTCTCTTTAGGGAAATTATAATGAAAATTGTGATGATCATTCTAAGAGAAGATACTCTACCACTTATCTTCCTTTCTCTTGAAAGTAATTATGAAAATCATAATGATCATTGTTGTTAAATTTGGGTTTTACTATGGATAATAATTAAGTGTGACATAGATTAATGACATAAACAACGTGTAATTCATATGATATCATGCCCCTATTCTTACTTCCCAATAATGAGTACATACAAACCATATTTATAGGACTTTTGGGATAGGACCACATTTAACGTGAGTAGATACTAGTGAAGGAGAAGATGCCACTTAAGGTGTGGTGTGCTTTCACCTAAATGCATAAAACTCACAACTAACATGATGACTTATCTATCTAAATAAGTGCAAGGGTGCACATTTATTTAACATATGCACATGCATAATAACCAAAGTAAAAATTCTACGTACCTAGGTAAATTGAAAATAAAGGTGTAAATATACCAACCCCTCCAAGTGAAACTATGGGAGAACATGAGAATGATTCAACAAAAATGAGTCCTGACACTAAAATTTGATTAGGTACACATGTATAATTGAGAAAAGTACGTGAAATGAGTGTCCTTATGGATGCTAATCCATATCGCCAAAGTGTATGGGTAGTTGACTACTGAAACCGTCAAGTCAATAGGAATAGGTGCTTTGTACAAGGCTCACTATGAAGAAAAATAAATCTTAAAAAATGGTGAATCATAAAGAATCACCTAGCAAGCATTGCACACAATGCCCCCTTAATGTTGAATCGTGTGGACCTAGATGATGGAAATGGATGTCAGATAGATGGGAAAATTTGGCAAGCGGTAAAGGTGATGACAAATCTTATGAAACAAGCAATAAAACACTCCAAAGTGATAAGCTCCATGAGATTGCAAGGCAAGGTTGTGTGCAATCATGGAGGAAAATGCCTAGTGACACTTTGGAAACATATACACAAGTGGCCCAGATTCCACTACTTGGACAACATGTCCAATGTTGTAAAAAGATATGCACCAAAAAAGACGCCATAAGGGACAACAATCCTCAATCTAGGTCTTGATAGTAAGGCCATATAAGGTACCCATGTATAAGTGATGAATCAAATTCATGATTATTGTGCTATATAAAATTAAAGAACATGAAAATAAATGAGATGTGGGCCATCAATTGCACAACAATGTGCTTATTAAGCCACAAAAAAAAGTTCCCTCAAAGGATGAGGTCCAACTAGAGAACCTTCTACAATGATGAGTGGGTTTGAAAAATGTATAGTAGGTGTCCATGATGTTGGTGATGACGATGAAAGAAGTGGTGGATTGAGATTTTCCAACAATTACGCCACAAGTTGAAGAAACTCATCAAAATGTTAAACGAGTGGTGCAAATCAACTACTTGGAAAACATATCCAATGTTGTAGAAAGATTTCTACCCAAAATATGCCATAAAAAATAGGAGATGATTCTTCAAAAGTGATTCTTGACAATGAAGGTATGATAAAGTGCCCAATACAATGATAATTACTCAAAGCACTTTCCTAAATAACGAACCACCCAACAAAAACAAGTGTTGAAATATTTACACAATGCCTTGGGTGAAATCAAAATCGGGGGGACATATGCCAAAAATATGGCAAAAAATGCTCAACTAGGACTTAAAAAAACCATTAGATGAATAAACCTGCATCCTAAAAACAATATCTCAGAAAAACATACAAGTGTGGTACAACCACTCATTATAAATCCAATAGATGGCTCTATGCAACACATCAAATGGAATTGAGAATTGATTTCATATGCAAATGCTTCTAATATTACAATAAAATTGGAATAAAAATTCCAGTAAACGAGAAAAATTCCCATAGCCTCCAAAAGTTAAGCCCTAACACCATGTTAAATTTGGGGTTTGACCCGTAATCATAAATTAAGCATGGCATTGATACATCAGAAAACATGTAATCCATCTAATGCAATGTCCCATTATTTCATTTTTACTTCCCAACAATGAGTATGTACATACCATCTTTATAGAGTTTTTGGGATAAGACCACATTAAATATAGATAGATACAAGTGAAGATTGAAATGTCACTTAAAATGTGCGCTCACCTAAATGCATTAAAATACACAACCAACATAATGACTTATCTATCTAAATAAGTTCAAAGGTGCACATGATTATTTAAAATATACACATGCATAATAACCATAGTAAAAATGCTACTTACCTAAGTAAACTTAGCATAAAGATGCAAATATGAAAATAATTGTGAGAGGAGATGGCTTGGTTTGCCCCTTTTAGCCATTAAGGGTTCTTTCCCTTTTCTAGGAATGACAAGTGATCACATGATAATACACATATTTATTTTTTATATTCAACAAATTCTATTATAATAAATACAAACAAAGATATATTAAAATTTCTACTTTACTTTGAAGTTGCTAAAGCTAAGGTTAATGAATCCAATGTAACTTTTTGGTTATTACAATTACACATTCTTGATATGGTTTGGGAGGTCCACAATAAGTGCATCTAACTTTAGTCATTGAACCGATATAAAACTTTAGTCATTAAAAATATAAAACATGTTCAAAGCATTAAAACTATAAAGTTCCCAATATATCAACTATTAGTGAAAGAAAACAAAAGGCTTACATAGATGCTCTAGATATTCTTAACATTTAAAGAACAAGCATCAACTTTGTTCAAATACCTTAATTGATAGTTACTACATTTTATTAGGATTTTTTGGTGCAATAATACCTCAACATTATTAACCAATAACAATGAAGAGAAACAAATTTTATATATTATGCAAAAATAATTAATTTATTTCCCAAATGTTCAAAAAAATAAATTATAGATGGTAAAAAAATTATGGTCAAAGGGTTATCCAATGCACATCAACAACAAACTTAGTGCAATATACTTGTCTCACAACATGGATAATAAGAGGATAATACGTGGACAACAAGTTTTGTCATCATCAACAATGAACCTCCTTTATATCTCATAGATTGTTATTTAATGGAATATGAAGCACCAAATGTGTGAAAAGTCATAGGATGCTGATTGATTTGAGAGGATGCTTGAGTCGTTAAGAGTGTATATTTCAAAATCAATAAAAATATTTTTAGAGGATGCTCAGATTGCTAAACATGCATATTTTGAAACCAACAAAAATATTTACAAAATGTACTTTTCATCTTATTAAATTTTTTCTTATGCAAATGGTTTGATGGAAAATTTCATTTTAAAATAGATTTTACGTTAATGGTTTTCATTCGATGATAAACTAATAGTGTTTCATTAAACTTTAAAATTTCATATATAAATATAATTAAAAACCAATTCAAACAATTTTGACAAAATGAATACCTCTCACAATAAGTTGATAGAAAAAAAATCCTCAAACATTATAAGCTAGCTACATTATATTATAATAGTTTCAAGATTAAAAATAGTGTGTTTTATATTGGATAGTTTTCATTACTTATAATTCATATAACATTTCATCGACATATATTAACGAGCTTTATTGCAAAGACATTATGACCCACAATTGCCAAAGCTAATTACTTTATTATTGAGATAATATCAATTCTTTTTAGTTGAAATAATAATGTAATAATAATCCATAATACTTGGCCCACATTTGCGATGCGTTATTATGGAATATTCATTTTATTTAAGAGAATATTCATGCACATTCACATTTGGGAGAGGATAAATATTTTAGGTAGAGCAAAAGGCTCCATTGAATTTAAATGAGAGAGTATGGATAACGTTGACAAGGACCATACACTAGTTGTTGTTATGTGGCGATAATGTTGGTAAATTGTGCAACTAACTCATTGGAAATGTTACAACATACTCTCCACTTGGTGAGTATGGAAGAAAAATTGCTCATTCCTAGCCTTAATGCCCAAAGAAACTGACCAGGTTCTTATTTTTCTAGATTTAGGCCTATTTCATTGTGTAATTCTTCATATAAAAGTTTGACTACAAGTATGGAAAATAGATTGAAAAAGATTCTCCCAAATCCGATATTTGACAATGAGGGCGGATTTGTGCAGAAAATACAAATTATTGACAATATAATAGTGGTCTAGGAAGTGATTCATTCCAACAACAAAAAAAAATATTCAAAGGGGATGGTAATAATGATAGATATAGACAATGCATTTGATCGTGTCTACCATTTGTTTCTATTTTATGTCCTCCAAAAGTTTGGTTTTGAAGAATATTTCATATTGTGGGTAAAATCATCTATTGGATCTCCTTGGGTTGCACCTCTAGTGAATGTGAGACTAACATCTTTCTTCAAAAGAAAAAGAGGTTTAAGATAGGATTACCCCTTATCACTACTATTGTATACAATTATGGCAGGTTCATTAAATAGAAGAGTGGAAAATGAAAGAGTATCTAGCAACCTTCAAGGAATATGCATGGCAAGAGATTTAAAGTAAATTAATAATTTGCTAGTTGTTAATGAAACTCTTCTTATGGAGGTTTTGTCAACCATCATCGTTGAAAGATTCAAATTAATGCTAGATTAGTTCCTAAGTGCTTTAGGAGGACAATAAACAAAAGGAAAATTCACATATATGGATGGAATACAAGCACCCACCCTATCCACCTCTATTGCTAGAATATTAGATTTTACTTCCATAACAACTTGGTCCTCTTTTAAGTACTTCAGAATGTCACTTTCATTGGACGATCCAAGATCATAAGTGTGGAAAAATATAGTGAACAAAATAAAAACCAAAATGATCACATGAGGATCACAATGGTTGAACCCAACAGGTAGAGTGGTGCTAATTAAGTCAATATTGTCAGCCTTTCCTATATATCAAATCTAATCCCTATTGGTACCTTTATGAATAATGCAATAGATTAGAAAATAGATCATAAAATTTCTATAGTCGGAGGAGGGGGGGGGACTAGCTGTAATGCTCCCCGTTACCAACACTAACAAAATGATCTGATACCACTTTGTAACATCCCCATCTTACTGCTGAGAAATGAAACTCCAAAAATCTAGTGCGCAGATTCTACACTATAACGTTAATCTATGCAGAAACATGTGATGTAACGCGCATGATCCCAAGTTGGATCGTGCTACACAAATTTTCCTCTTCAGACACTAGTTATAACAACAAAATTAACACATAATAGAACTACACACATAATCATTCAGAGAACACAAGTATTACTTCATGTGTAACCACTCTGAACACATGATTACTACTACACGTGCAACCATTCTAGTGCCACATGCAAATTCTGTTCTCCTTGTGCGTAGACTGCTTTCCCGTACACACAGTGAACCCAACCTCTTGCATGCACAAAAATTCTAGCCTTGCCTCAGAAACTCATGAACATTATTACCGAATTAACTAACATGAATACTTAATAATTGTCATACTCTGTATGTGCGGCAACAAACACTGAATAAAAACATCACACTTTACATGTGTAAACAACATTATACAGAATAAAGAAAATTCATCATATGCAACATCATACATGAAATAAACCCATATCAGACATAGGTAAATAAGCACACTATAAATTAGACAAGAACATAAAGGAAACTTATCTTTTATAAAGAGTCACCAACTATGCGTAGAGCTCAGACATTCCTCCCAACCATATAATTTTTTTCTCATAGATTTTCATCAACAGGTCACCCCCGAGCTGGGGCTTAAACTCCACCAGGGAAAAAATATTCCTAATGCCAAGCTAAGGTATGATAATCAACAAGATTTCTCAGTCCAAGGTTCCCAACTACTGCAACTAGCCTATAGTCTCTCATTACCCACATGCATGTCCCACCCTAGGAAGTGTGCCCCTTCTTTGCTCAATAGTCCCTCGACTTCCCCACTTCCCTTCCAAGGATTCAACAATAGGCCGAAAAGGAAGTCTCAAATCCATGTAACTAACTCCCAACACACCAGGGAACAACTCCTAGCAAATATCTCACCCGGAGAGAATGATCACGATCCTGAAAACCCACCTCTTCGACAATAAATATCTCACCTAGAGAGAATGCTTACGAGCTTGAAAACCCACCTCTTCGACATCAAATCTCTCACCTGGAGAGAATGATCACATGCCTGGAAACTTGCCTTTTCGACAACAAATATCTCACCTGGAGAGAATGCTCACGGGACTAACAACCCTCCTCTTTGAAAACAAAAACTATGGTTACTAGATGGAAACCCCTTTCCAGGTTTTTCTCTACAGGTAAGGTAATGGCCGTCCCTTGTTCAGATGTTCTAACCCCTAAAAAAAAAGGAGTGAATCCCCCCAAAATACACTAAGGTTCGACCATATATTTGCATGGTCATAACTGGACACTTGTCACCTTTAGAATTAACTTTAGCCACTTGGTGACTCATTCCCATCCCTCAGGAACTTAGGATCAATAAATAAATAAATATCCATATATTATACTTTTCGAAAATATTAATAAAATATTCCCTTGGACTTAAGCCCCCTTGGCTTAGCCCCTCTTCATAAAATTTTAGCTCCCTTTTCCCTTTTTGGTGGAGTTTATCCCCCTGTCTGTTTTTGTTTGATCGTTCTGCGCGCAACAATGTGATTTGATTGAGTGTGATTACATTTTACAAGGATAGGTGCATTGACCTTTTTGCATCCCGACTCACCAGCCCAATAACCACACAAGCTCTTCGTCCTCATATATATATATATATATATATATATATATATAACTTGGTTCGATACACACTTCAAGGTAATCCTGTCACACTTATTCAGGTGTGTGCAACACTATGGAATGTGTGCACCCTTCCCTTGGTGCACAATCCATGCACACTTACTCAGGTGCATGCAACACTATGGAATGTGCGTGCTCTTTCTTTGGAAACAAATCCTCGCGCACTACTTAGGTGCTCAAAAAACTGAACCAAAAATTGGTGCCAATGACTCGCTAGCCTATATGTACATTTTCATTTTCATTTACAATTGGGGTTCAGATTAGGGGTATTACATTCCCCTCCCCCTTATATATGCACTATCCTCAATACATTATATAGACATGTACATACAAAAACTTCAAAAGTATTCAAAACGATGCGAGTACTCTTACCACATAGCATCCTCGCGCTCCCAAGTTGCTTCCCCAAGGATGTACCAGGTCCATTGGACCTCTAGTAGCCCCATGGATCGATTCCAGAGCTATTTAATTTTCTTGTCCAATATGCAAACTGGTCGCACACGAAAATCGCCTTCTGGCTCCACCTGAATCACATTCCAATCAATGACATGATTAACATAAGGTACATAATTTTTGAACAAAGATACATGGAAAATATTATGAATACATAAGGATGTTTCCAATGCAAGCATTTATGCAACAAGATCAATCCTCTCTAGGATTTCAAATGGCCCACAATAGTGTGCTGCTAGCTTAGAACAATTTCCCAACTTCAAGGAACTGCTTCTTGCTTTTGATTTCAAGAAGACATGGTCACCCACTTTAAACTCTTTGTGGGTTCGGCCTTTATCTGTGCAAATTTACTGCCTGTCTTGGGAGGCCTTTAAATTCTTCCTTATTTTTACCATTTTCACTTTCGTTTCCCTTAGAAAATCTGTCCCAACCATTGCGTGGTTTGTTGGGTTGTCTCAACTCATTGGTGTGTTGCACTTTCTACCATAAAGTGCCTCAAATGGGCTCATTTCTAAAGATGCTTGATACCCATTGTTGTAAGCAAACTCTACCAAATGTAGGTAGTCTTCCCATTTTGATGGTTTATCCATCACATACATCCCGAGCATATCTTCAATCACTTGATTTACTCTCTCTATTTGTCCATTTTACTCAGGGTGATATGTTGTGCTAAAGTTCAGATTTGTCCCAAATCCTTTGAATATCCCTTTCCAAATTTGATGTGAACTTGGGATCTCTGTCAGACATAGTTGTCTTAGGTACACCATGCAACCTAGAAATTTATCTCATGTATATATTGAAAATGTTGGCTCCATTGTGAGTTGACTTCACTGGAATAAAATGGGCAACTTTAGTATGCTTTTCAACCACTACCATAATATAATGATGTTGCTTGGTTGTTTTGGGAAACTTAGTAATGAAATCCATGGTCACAAATTCCCACTTCCACTCAGGAATGGGAAATGTAGCAAACCAGCTGGGTGTTTGTGCTCAACCTTGACCTTTTGACATTCAAGGCATCTAGCAATAAAATAAACAACCTCATTTTTCATGCCTGGCCAATAGTATTTATTTTTGACCACTGCAATTGTCTTTTGGAAGCATGGGTGCCCAACATAAGGAACTTTATGCACCTCTGATAATAACAAAATTTTCAACTCCTGATCATTTGGCACATAAACTCTGTGCCTATACATGAGGATTCCCTCCTCTTTTAGCTCATAACCTTTAAATTTATGTTGCAATTTACCTTGCTGTAAATTTTCCTTTATGTCCACATAGCGTTGACCTGATTTGGCCACCTCTAAAATTCCGTCACTCAAATCTGATTTGTACATGCTAATGGATATAGAATGCATCTCATGCATGCTCCTGCTGAGCGCGTCAACCACCCATGTTCTCTTTTCCTTTGATATGCTTGATATCAGAGTCATAATCACCGAGGAATTCTAACGACCTTCTTTGTCTGGAATTTAGATTTGGTTGACCAAACAAATATTTCAGACCACTGTGGTCTGTCCTCAATTGATATATTCTTCCCATGAGGTAGTACCTCCACTTCTTCAAGGCATGCACTATGTCTACCAATTCCAAATAATGAGTAGCATAATGCCTTTCATGATCTTTTAATTTCCTTGATTCGTAGCACACCACATGCCCATTCTGACTAAGGAATCCACCAAACCCTTCCTTGCATGCATCCATGCACACAACAAAGTCTTCATTAGGATCAACAATTCCCAAAATTGGCGCACTTTTCAACAAACTCTTCAATTGCCGAAAACTCCTTACACAATCCAGAGTCCACTCAAATCACACACCTTTCTTTTGCAAGGATGTAATTGGATATGCAATCTTTGAAAATCCCTCAATGGATCTTCTATAGTAACCTGCAAGTCCCATGATGGACCTCACCTCTATGACATTCCTTAGTGTTGGCCATCCTTCAATGGATTTTATCTTCTCCGGGTCCAAAGCTATCCCTTCCTCTGAAATGATATGACCCAAGTAATGAATCTGCCTCTGGTAGAATGAGCACTTTCTCAACTTTGCATACAACTGATGTTCTCTCAATACTTGTAGCACCATCCTCAAGTGTTTCTCATGTTCTTATTCATACTTCAAGTAAATAAGTATGTCTGTTGGAATAGGGGCAAACCCAGGGTTCAACGCTACAACAATGCACCAACAAAGCCCTAAATACTGACCCTTTCGACAACACATGTGAAGTAGATGAAGTCTCACCCGAGGTAGTGTCGGGGGTGGTTGCGAGACTTAGGTGTCTGCAACCTTAGCTGGGACACAAATATGTGATTAGAACACTTAATAAATCACTTAGCATCGTTAGTTCCTCAATATACAGTCAATAACCACTTCACTTATAAGATAGAACTTCGAAGCATTGACACTAATCTACAGTATTCAAGCACTTAGCATATACAAATGGATCAGAATGAGCATATCAAGTACCAAGCATGAATATCTAGATCAGATCTAACATTCTAACATATAATAAGCACCAAGCATGAATAGATCTATCTAAACATATCAGATCACTTAGCATATAACATATGAACACATCAAGAAAAAGCACAAAGCACATAACACAGTGTTTTTGTGGTTCACCCCCACCCTGGGGCTACGTCCACCAACTCTTCTTCTTTATTGTCTTCAGTCAATCCGTTACAAGCATAGAGCCTCAAAATCCTTACTCCGCACAGGACAAAATATCTGCGCAACTCACTAGATCCTTCTTCCTTGCGTTATAACACAAATCCTTCTACAGTCTCTCACAGGGACTTGCACTCAGCTCTACAAGTCTTACACAATATACACAGAGCACTTACAATCCTTTGATTACATAGATCTAGAACTTAGCCATTCCTTTAGCACTTAGCACACTGACCTCTTTCTACATTTCCTATCCTTCTATATATACATTACAAAATAGGCCTAAACATGGGTAAACCCATGGGCCGACATCCCATTCCCGTTACATATTCCCAAATACCCAAAAAGGATCACAAAAGGGGGCCAAGATATCGTGATCTCCGCTTCGACTTGCGATCCTCCTTCGATACGCTGTCAAAGTCCCAAAAAAGGTCAACATGACCAAGAAACTCCCAAAACTTGGTCAAGGGCCAACATGTCCCCAACACTCACCTATGACTCGTCCCAAGTCACTTTGGTCTGAGAAATTTTGCCTCGAATGCCTCGAGCTTGGCTCGAGCTTCTTCGATTTGCTGCTTTGCTGTGGTCTCTTGTTCGGTGAACTCCTGGATCACTGTGTCATTCACTGGTCCTTCTAGGTGCTGTTCTTCTTTGAGGATGACCTGTTCTATCTCTGCTCCTTGGCTCTTAACCTCTATAAACAACATACATGCCTTATATTACGTAGTTTGAAGTCGTTGAGTGACTTCCATCACTTTTATTTGAAGCATATGGATCTGCTGCTGAGTTGTACATTGTTCATGAGACCTCTTCATTCTGTCTACAACTGACAAGGCCTTTAGCTACGCCTGTAGTGTATTTGCGTTCTGCTTCGCTTCTTGGAGATGTGACTCCAATGTCTGCAGTTCTGGGTTTTCAGTGAGATTTTCATAGGTCTGGGCGTTGCGGTTACTGAGTTGCTTGCACTCCAAGGAAATATATTTTAGTCTGTCAACTGCGCTGCGGGAAACTTCTTCTCTTTGGTTCCTTATCTCTTGTGGGGTTTCAGGTACTGCGCGGAGCTCTAAGTCGATGATGTGTTGCTGTAGCTTCTGAATTACCTCTTCTAGTTGTGCCACCTGCTGTGGAACTTGTTCCTCGGTCTGTACTTCGACGATTTTCACAGAGCAAAGTGCTCTGTTGACCCTTTCCTTAACTTCAAATTGCTCCACAAGCAACTGTTCCTTGCTTTGTTGTATCTCTGGTTTTTCTTCATCCCATTTTGCCTGTAGAGAAAGATTTTCTTGTTCTGCAACACTTTGTTTCTTCTCAAGGTCTTTCTGTACTTGTGCTAAAGCCTGGGTGGCTTGTGTTGTCTCTCCCTGAGCTCGTCGAAGGCGAGCTTCAACTGTATCAACAATGCAGTGTAATTGAGCGGGCTCATCAACTAGTTCTAGTGTTCCAACTGTTAGGGGCACAGTGGATACTGTGCGATTGGACTGTAGTTCCTGCTACACTCCTTGGAGTTCATCCTTAATTTGACTGAACACCTCCTCCTGCCTAGCCTCTTGCTTCTCTGCTATCTCTAGTGAAGCATCATTCAGTGCTGCGACGATGAAGTCAAAGTCATCTGAGGTGAGGGTGGTCTCGAATTTGGTTCTGGTTTCTTTCATTTTATTCCTTGAAGAATGTTTCAGAGGGGGAACCTTCCTTTTCTTCGAGGGATACTCCTCATCTCTTGGCGGTGTGACCTCACCTTTCTTCGGTTCAACTTCTGCACCATCTATTTCTCTGTAGTCTCCTCCTTGCTCTGCTGAGATGGAAGCAGTCTTCACAGATGCGCTATCTAAATCGTGGACCTCTCTAGTCTTCTTTATCTTTCTAGGTCTGGCTATATTCGACGCAGTTTCGGGGTTGTCAAAATTGGACATCTTCACAGGGTCCACTGGAACAAGGAGGTCTGCCGACCATTCCTTGGTAATATCCTCCAAGTCATCCTCCATTAACTTGTAGTATGACTGTAGCTGTTGTTTATACTCATCAACGTGCATTGTGATATAGATAAAATGGCGGTCCGCACTAAATTTCATCAAGGGTCTAAAAATGTGGAGTGTGTTCGGGGTTATGCGAGGTTTATACTGGATAATGGTCTTCAGCTGGTTTTAATAGGTGTGGAAGACGACATTTGATTTCCACTTCTTGTTCATGTCACTGGAGTACCACAACGTACTGAACTTCACGGCCAATGGTTCAAATGGCTCGATGTCCGGGAAGGTTGCACCTTCCGACATCTTCCATGCAATGACCGCGATTAAGATAAGAAGCCAGCTGAAGTGGAATTCGTATCCCTGATCCCACGCTTCCCTACAATCTAGTTCCAGTTGGTTCATGAGGTAGTTCACCCAATTCATCTGTAGTCCCTCCGCACAATTCCCTGCGAGGTCGACTAAGAATCCAGTTACTTGGGTCGGTCGGTTCTTACGAACTAGCTTTCCTGCGATCAGCTGACAGGAAAGGTGCATTGCGCTACTTTGGATAGAGGATACCTTGTAGCCTCGCGTGCCCTTCTCTACATCGCCATAAGTATCCTTTATCCTCTAGGCAAGAGCACAATCTGCGGTCTTTCCAGGGTAGAAATCCTATGGGTCAGGGCCTTGCATGCTAAGCCCTCTGATTCGATTGATCAAAGTCGGATCTATTGTGATGCGACAGTTCAACCATAAGTATCCTCCATGATAGTAGGACAACAACAACTTGATGCATGCATTCACTTCTTGATGCCTCCCGAAGTGAGGAATCTTCATTACATTAAGCAGTGTGGACTATGTGAGGTTCATGGTCCACTGCTGGGGAACGACCTTTGAATTCTTTCCCTTGGTTCTAGTTAGATACTTATATGGGTCTAGCATATTGTACACTTTCCTGTCACCGAGGTTGAAGTCACTAAAGTTCAACACTGTGATCTTATCCTGATCTGTGCGCACTGCGCGTATCCCCTTCGAAAGGTACGCAATGACCAATTCATATTCAAAATCTCGGGGCACATTGTCTCAGTTTATTGCGTTGCTCAGAGGTGATAGATAAGCAGGTAGAATGCTCAAAATCATCTTAGCACTCGCGATATCATCTTTGTGCTTCGTTCGTTTCTCATCAGCTGGCCGAGATGGTCGGGATCGAGCAGTGGATGGAGAGGCCTGCAGTCCTCTCATCGAAGATGCTTGTACACATGTAGACACTCCTCTCTCCGACGTGACTCTCTCTATCATCAATTCGATCAGAACTTCCTCAACGACTTTCTCTGCAACGCTCAATGCTTCCGACATACACACTCATGGTAAAAAATTCGCGGGATTGGGGAACAACTCAGACACAGTAATGAGATAGAGAATGAGAGCACAATGATCATTGTATAAAATCAGCTTAGTCTGTGGGCTCAAATTCTCTATTGGAAAAAGTGTTCTCGGTGCATGGCGCGACGAGTTAAATAGGTAATTCGATAATGGTTGTCTTGCAATGCGTATGGGCCTCCATTAACTCCTGTTCGATCCGTTATGGCGTGGTCCAAGGGTATGATGACAAACCTTTATTGATTTTCTGCCTGTTCAAAGCATCGATCGAACGGTTATAATAGCCCCAACGATTATATTTCTTCATCATGGTGAAGTGCCATGTGTCACGGTTCTGATATCTCAATGAAGCTCCATTTCTGCAATTTTTCTTTCTGCGAGGTCTCCTCTAGAACCTCCTGTAACTTTTCAGTCTTAGTCCTTTTCTTTCTTAACTTTCTAGCCTTCTTTCCAGTGATCTTCGTCTCGGTAGTGATTTTCTCATTCTAATTCTTATCTTCTTTGGTCTTAGTTACTTCACACTGTTGAAATTATTTCCTAGGGTTCTTGGATAATACTTCTTCTTTGTCTGGGATAGGTAACTCAATCTTCTATGGATCCTCTAGCATTCTCTTAGCTTTGACATCCAGGTTTCTAGCATTAAGTATCTACGATCTGCTCTCCTGATCTTCAATCAAGTGCGCGATCCTTCTAGTCATAAAGTTTTTTAACTCTTGCTTCTTCTGTTTCAAAACTTCTTATTCTTCCTTTCGTCTGGCTTGATCTCTATCAATCCAAGATTTTCCTATTAGCATGCTAAATGGGGCGCTGTCTTCGAAAAATTTAATAATCTCAAAGTCTTCTTTTGTCAAAGTTCCATTGACAGTCATAGGTATCTGAGCAAGCCTTACACCTAGGTTTACTAGCTTTCCTTTGAATAAACCTATTCCTCCTAGTGAAGGGATCATAGCAGGCCTTCCTATAGCTTCCCAGGTTCTCTCTGGCATAATATTCATCTGTGTTCCCTCATATAGAACATGTTCAATGTCGAAGTCTCCTATTCTTGCTTCGATGCATTCCTTCTCTTTGAAGATCTCTAATAAGTTGACATGTCAGTGGTCATTTAGGGTTTCTTTCATCTGTAGAAATGATTTTTCCGATTCTTTCTGAGGTTCGTCCGTAGGTTCTGGATCTGCCTTAGGGTTTTCTTGATTCAGATTCATTCTTTCAATATTAGCAATCATGCTAGGGAAATCTAATACTTCATGGTCTAGAGATTTACAACAAAGACAACTAGGTCTTCCACCAGGGAATTCCTTAGCAAGATGTCCCAGCCTTCTGCAACTATAACAGAGGGTTAATCCTCTCTTCCTTTTAAATGATCCCCAACTTCTTCTATACTGTGCACTAGGATCATATGAGCTAACCTGCAACAATTTCTTTCTAGGATCCTGCATCCATTCATTAGTCCAAACATTCTTTCTTTGCATAGATATAACATATCTTTCACTATTCTTATCATATATACTCATATCAGATCTTCTTTGATCTATTAATGCCCTAGATTTCAAACTAGGAAAGACTCTATTAAACGTACCTAGATCCATACTCGAGAAACAAAAATTTCCACTTATCTTACTTCTACAGAGCACGGAGCTTCCAGATCTAAAATTTTAAACTATTCTTGCCTTTATCAAAGCACAGAGCTTGCAGATCTTACCTATTTTGATAAAAAATTCTTACTTTTTCCTTTCTTAGAGTGCCAAGCGTTCATATCTTGCTTCTTTAGATCTGATCTTCTTTTCTTCAGATCGGGCTTCTTTCTTTCAAATCTGATCTTCTTTCTTTAGATCGAGCTTCTTTCTTTCAAATATGATCTTCTTTCTTTAGCATATATCTTTATAAGTCAAGTAGAATATTGCACACTAGGGCACATATCTATGCACAGAGATTTCACAATTCCAGGATGAATCTTTGCACAGAGCTTATTCTTTCTCAGTTCCCAACAATCAAAGTTTCAAGTCTCGGCAACCGAACCATTTTTTGGCATAGGGGCAGACCCAGGGTTCAACGCTACAACAACGCACCAACAAAGCCCTAACTACCGACCCTTTCGGCAACACCTGCGAAGTAGATGAAGTCTCACCCAAGGTAGTGGCAGGGGTGGTGACGAGACTCAGGTGTTTGTAACCTTAGCTGGGACACATATATGTGATTAGAACACTTAAGAAAGCACTTAGCACCGTTAGTTCCTCAATATACAGTCAATAACCACTTCGCTTATAAGACATAACTTCGCAGCATTGACACTAATCTACAGTATTCAAGCACTTAGCGTATACAAATGGATCAAAATGAGCATATCAAGCACTAAGCATGCATATCTAGATCAGATCTAACATTCTAACATATAATAAGCACCAAGCATGAATAGATCAACCTAAACATATCACAACACTTAGCATATAACATATGAACACATCAAGAAAAATCACAAAGCACATAACACAATGTTTACGTGGTTCACCCACACCCTAGGGCTATGCCCACCAACTCTTCTTATTTATTGTCTTCAGTCAATTGGTTATAAGCACAGAGCCTCAAAACCCTTACTCTGCACAGGATAGAAGATCCGCGTGTTGAAATTACTAAGACAACTGAGAGGGGGGGTGAATCGGTTGTTATTGTGCTTAAACAATTTTAAGTCTATTAATACATTTTTAATCTTTCTTCAAGTGATCATCAACATTATACAACATATGGACAATAAACTAATGGGCATCAATCACACATAAGATATACACAGAGACAGATTTTCACGAGGAAACCCATAAAGGGAGAAAACCTCTTATTCTTCGAAATGATAGGCAGTCTTTTAAGTTCTGTACATCATCTATAATTGAGCACTGACTCAATGTGAGGCTACAACCTCTGTTTTTCAAGTTGCAACTTTCTAAGAGCACCAACTCTCTGTTTTCTCTAGCACCCACTAGAAGTAAGCACCAACTCCCTGGTTTCTCTAGCACCAACTAGAAGGAAGCACCAACTCCCTGGTTTCTCTAGCATCAACTAGAAGGAAGCTACAACTCCCTATGTTCAAGCACCCACTTGAACCTATGAGGACACCGATCCTCCCTAGCACCTCCTGACCACCCTAAAATATGAATATGAAATACTGAAACCGATTACAGTGATATAGTGTTCAATAACAGCTTACCAGTCTCATCACTGTTCTGCAAGATTTTGCTACTCAGTCTTCCTCACTGTCTTCCAGCATGCATCTGCTGCCCATTCTGTTCTTCTACCTTTTGTGATATGTGTGCCATTCCCATTCAATGCACCTTTTGTTTCCTATCCATTTCCGCTGTTGCACCACCTCTTTACTTCC
>ML819482.1:121601-161595 GCA_009831015.1 Picea engelmannii
CCTTGGAGGCTAGCACAATAGGCTTTGTATATCCAGTCTCTACTACATCCCAAACATCAACACCCAAGGCCATTAAGTATGTTCTCATTCTAATCTTCCAGAAGGAAAAATTTGTTCCATCAAATAGAGGGGGCTTAGTGGCTGAAGTCCCTTCATGACCTGTCATGTTTAATCTTACATATCTACCTTTGAATAAAAGGAACCCGCTCTGATACCAATTGTTAAAATTACTAAGACAACTGAGAGGGGGGGGTGAATCAATTGTTATTGTGCTTAAACAATTTTAAGTCTATTAATACATTTTTAATCTTTCTTCAAGTGATCATCAACATTATACAACATATGGACAATAAAGTAATGGGCATCAGTCACACATAAGATATACACAGAGACATATTTTCACGAGGAAACCCATAAAGGGAGAAAACATCTTCTTCTTCGAAATGATAGGCAGTATTTTAAGTTCTGTACATCATCTATAATTGAGAACCAATTCAATGTGAGGCTACAACCTCTGTTTTACAAGTTGCAACTTGCTGAGAGCACCAACTCTCTTTTTTCTCTAGCACCCACTAGAAGGAAGCACCAACTCCCTGGTTTCTCTAGCACCAACTAGAAGGAAGCACCAACTCCTTGGTTTCTCTAGCATCAACTAGAAGGAAGCTACAACTCCCTGTGTTCAAGCACCCACTTGAACCTCTGAGGACACCGATCCTCCCTAGAACCTCCCAACCACCCTAAAATATGAACATGAAATATTGAAACCAATTACAATGATATAGTGTTCAATAACAACTTACTAGTCTCATCACTGTTCTGCAAGATTTTGCTACTCAGTCTTCCTCACTGTCTTCCAGCATGCATCCACTGCCCATTCTGTTATTCTACCTTTTGTGCTCTGTGTTCCATTCCCATTCAATGCACATTTTTTTTCCTATCCATTTCAGCTGCTGCACCACCTCTTTACTTCCTCACAGATGCATTACTTCACCTCAGCAACAACAACACATCACTTCTCTGTGCCGTATTCTTATAGCTTCTGTGCACCTTGTGCATGAAATATGCGCAATGCTTTTGCATCTCTTCATAGTGAGTTCTCTGTCTGATCATCATTACGAATTCTCAGCTTCTCTGGCAGTTTTCCCATGCGTTCAACATCACTGGATGTCATGATGAGATTCCTCAGCCTCTCTGGAAGTCGAGACTCTTCGTCTTCTTTGGCATAGTCGAGATTATACTTTCTGTTTCAGTTACAAACTTTAACGCTCATCCACTTGTCAGTCCCTCTAAGAATCGTCTTCATTCACTGGAAGAAGCTTGGAGACCCTTCATCTCCTCTGGTGATCACACAAATCTCTCTTCGAATCCTTTGGCAGAGACCATCAATGGTTTCCAACAATTAGATTGCGAGGAGCTACATTAGCCCTCCGATCGTGCCCAAAATCCCCTGCACCGTTGGATTGACTTCATGTGATCTTGCGTTTATTTCGCCAATTCGCATTTTGGTATTTCAGGATCCCCGTGGTAAAGATTTTTTACTCTCCATGTCCCGATCCCCGAAACTTCAAAATGGAGCTTGTCTGAACTAGCTCCTTCCTTTCTCGTGACCACCGACAGTGACCACAGGCTGTGCCAAAAGGCGCTTCATATTTCGCGAGTTTATAAACTTCATCGAGTCTGATCGATGATTGAAATCTCCATAAATCCGACGGTCCAGGTCTAATCGCGATCTCGCATCTAGCGAGTTTCCACTCCATGCTCTGTTGACTCCAAGTCAACGAAATTCCAATCGTTTGCCACTTGTCCTATGATTCGACTGTCCAGATCAGATCTTGAATCAACGACTCCGATCATATCGCGATTTCAACATTCTTATTACAAAGTGTTTTGACACTCCAACTTACGGTATCCGAAACCTCGAAATGGGGTTGGATCAATGGTCCACATCAAAACTTGATCTGACGGCTCAAATCATTTCACGATTTTGACATTCCTGTGGTATTGTTTCTTGACTCTCCAAGTCGCTATTCGCGAAACCCTGAAATGGAGTCTTTGACATGCTCTGATCTTCTTCCACACGTCCCTCTTGGATCAACGGTCAAGATTTTATCGAGGCTTCGCAACTCCACGAGCCTTCATTGTGCCTAATCAATGGTTCAGATCAGTCCTCGATCCGATGGTTAGGATTAATTCATGATTTCGCATATCACGATTTCGAGATGTTAGGGAACCCCGTTCCTTTGACTCTCCAGTCAACAAAATGACGATATTTCGCCACATGTCCTATGGACCCAATGATCCCAATCTTGTTATGATTTCACATATCACGATTTCGAGACTCCTGTGGCAAGAGTTCTTGACATCTCCATCTCCCGATTTCTGAAATCCTGATAGCCAAAACTCCAAAATGGATTTGGACCACCGCTTCGATCTTACACTTTAAAGAATGTGCAGGTTCTTCCTGATCCAACGATGGTTGAGACTTATGCTCAGATTTGACGCATGAGATCTGTCCTCCTCTTCTATGCATTTTTCTTGTCTACAATCTGATCTGACGGTCCTCCTTCTTTCTAGATTTTAAATGGGATCCAACGATCATTGACGCTTCTCCTCCCAAGCTTAGGCACTGCGTTCGACTCTGCGCTAATTCCTCTTGAGCTTACTTTGTCCTTGTTTTACCTTCGCTGCATACTCTGATCTTTCCATCAGTGACAAGCACATACGACCTGTAAATCATGCCAACCATCCTCTGCACTATCTCTTATGATCTTATTGAGCTTGCTCTACAGCGTCTTCCCAAAATACTTCTGGTGCCCGTCTGTTACATTCTTCCTGTACTCAAGCCATTATCGCGTTGTACTTGCCATCAATGACAAGCATACGCTGCCTGTAAAAAATGCCAACACTGTGCATCTCACTAGATCCTTCTTCCTTGTGTTATAACACAAAGCCTTCTATAGTCTCTCACAGGGACTTGCACTCAACTCTACAAGTCTTACACAGTATGCACAAAGCACTTACAATCTTTTGATCACATAGATATATCACTTAGCCATTCCTTTATCACTTAACAGACTGGCCTCTTTCTACATTGCCTATCCTTCTATATATACATTACAAAATAGGCCTAAACATGGGTAAACCCATGGGTTGACATCCCATTCTCGTTACATATTCCCAAAAACCCAAAAAGGGGCCCAAAAGGGGGCCAAGATCCTGTGATATCCACTCCGACTTGCGCTCCTCCTTCGACAGGATGTGGAAGTCCCAAAATAGGTCAACATGACCAAGAAACTCCTAAAACATGGTCAAGGGCCAACAATGTCATCCAAAAATACAATGACAAATTTATCTAAGTATTCTTTGAAAATACCGTTCATTAAACACATGAATACAACTAGTGCATTTGACAATCCAAATGGCACCATGATGAACTCATAATGTCCATACCTCATTCTGAAAGCGATATTGATGATGTCTTCTTCTTTAATTCTCACTTGGTGATATCCATATATGAGATCAATCTTTAAAAAATATTTTGCGCCCCTCAGCTGGTCAAAGAGGTCAACTATCCTTGGAAAAAGATATTTGTTCTTTACTGTTACTCTGTTCAACTTCTCAAAACCAATACAAAACCTCAACATACCATCCTTCTTATTCACAAAAAATACTAGGGCACCCCAAGGTGACACACTTGGGTGTATATACCCCTTCTTCATAAGCTCTTCAAGTTGCATATGAAATTCATTTAACTATGGTGTACTCATCCTATAAGGAGTCTTGGATACGAGGGCTTCTCCAGGCATCAAGTTTATAGAGAAATCAATATCTCTTTTCGGTGGAAACCCCAATATTTCTTTAAAGACGTCTTCAAATTCTTTAGTACTGTGCAGTATTTAACATTTGACACTTTATCCTTAGGTGCCTCTTCCATGTGCACTGCAAATACCTTGCATCCTTTCCTGTATCTTTTCTTCAATTGCAAGGGTAAACTTTGACTAATAGTTACAACCCTTGGAATGCTTTGAACTTCTCTTAAGTTCCCTTCATCATCCATCCAAGTAAATGCCTTATTGTAGCAGTTTAGAACAACATGATGCTGGTCCAACCAATCCATACCAATGAGGCAATCATAAGAGCCCAAAAATATGATATTAAAATATGATTTTGTGCTCAACCCATTCATGTACATTGGACATGCCTTAACCATCTCATTAATTTTTCTTTTTTCCCCTATAGATAACTGCACCAACCAAGGTTTTCCAAGCTTTCTTCTTGGCAATTGCAATCTTTCCACCATCTTAGGATCTAGATAAATATGACTATCTATTGAATCAATTAAAATAACAATGGGTTGGTCATTAATCTTACCTTCCACTTCAATCATGTGTGAATGAAACTCAACTTGCTTGTTATCTAGGGCTATGTAGATCCTTGGTACATATCTTCCCATGTCTTCAACTATCGTAACTTGTTTTACATTGTGAACAATCCTCACTTTTTCACCTCTCTAAGGGAAATATCTGTACATGTGGTTCCCCCAAAACCCCAACATTGAATAGGTGGTTTCCTTGGTCTTTGCTCCATTTCCTCTGTCATTCTGGGCTCCTTGGGAGTTGGTTGTCCTTGAGAAGTATTTATAAAAAATGGTGGCTTAGTCCCCTTTTTCCTCTGTTCCATCTTTCTTTTCTTTTTGTCTTCCCAAGAATTTTGGAATGTTGGTCTTCCCCTTTGCTGATCATAGAGACATTTAGCTTTCCTTATGGTTTTCTCCAATGTCTTGGGGTCATCATATTGTATCTTTTCACTGATAAATGATGGAAACACACTTAGGTACCTCTGGATTTTAACTTGCTCATCTTTGATGAATGCAACATATTTCAACAACTCTAAGAATATTCTTTCATACTCATCTATTGTCATACTCCCAAGCTTGAGTTCAAAGAAATCCTTAATTTTCTTGTCATAATATCGCTTGGTTAAGTATTTCTTTTGAAAATACCATTTAAACTCCCACTAAGTAACCTTCTTCTCATCGATGTGTTGCACTTACATGAACTAATCCCACCACATTGATGCTTTTCCATTTAGTTCATAGATGACAATTCTTCCTTCTACCTGTGCAGAGTAATTATGCAACTGGAAGTACTTCCTCATGCCCAGTAGCCAGGTTGTAACATCCCCCAAAATAAATTATTTTTAAGTTTGAAAATACTTAGGAATTTATTTCCATTTTTGGTAAATTCGAAATTGGAAAAATTATTGCCATTTATGGTAATTCCAAATTCTGAATTTAGTTAATTGTAATTTATGATTACGATTGTTGGGAAAAGATATGATTTGACCCAACTAAATCTTGACTATGACACTTGTAAGAAAAAAATACTTTTATATTTATTGTTGATGGAAAAATGGAACAACCAGGTTGAAATCAATTGACCATGACTCCATGAGTGGGGAACATGTTGGAACTACCTCAGGGATGAATGTTACAAGTGGAAAAACAAGAATTTGGCCATTAGCAACCCCTGGAAATCAGGGATTTGGAAAGTTGTGAAAATTCCCAAGGGAAAATACCTAGGCACAAATGCTTTTGGCATATATAGCATATAGGAGGAGGTAGGACGCTGCCTAGTATGCTGAGGAAATAATTATCTCTTGCTGTTATGAACAATATTTTTTGAGTGTGAGGCAAGGAGAAGTTTGCTAAAAACTGAAGGACTATTGCTGAGGAGGAGTTCTAGAGTTCACCCTCATGGGTTCATGGTCAGGATAGGGGGTGAATGGAGCAAGTAGAATTGATGTTCCGTTTTATGGTTGGGAGGAACTTGGCTATTCCTTTTATTGTCCCATCTTTTGTTCAGATAAGTAATCCTATCTATTGTTTGCTAAATTATTTTACTGTATGATGGCTAAGTGAAATGAAATGATTTTCAGGATGAACCTTGGAAGTTGATTATGTTATTTCAATAAATTAATAAGGCTATTGGATTTTAACTGCTTAGGTACAGTGTGAGTGGGTTAACAAAATAAGTACTGAAGTCTCTATGTATTATCTGTTATAATTATAGTCTGATTTTAGTTAATGCATTCAATGATGAAACCATGGTGAATAAGTTATGGTAGGTATCTAGTAGAAACCTATAAGTCAAATAGAATTAAAATTTCAGTGCTATTTAAATTTCCTATCAAACATGTGAAGTATTTAAACATAGATATTCAATTTTCTTTTCCAAGTAATATTAAACTGTATAAATGTTAAAGGAGATTTTTGAAGTAAACTTGGGATTTGATATATATATATATATATATATATATATATATATATATATATATATATATATATATGGCTGTAGGGTAAATATGCAGAACTATTTTGATAAGTTAAGTATACCAAACAAAATAAATGCCAAACGGAAACTTAGAAGAATTATCCATATATGCATAGATATATAAATATATGTATATATAGTTGCTGTAACAAACGTTGCATAACTATTTCCACATCTAACTACTCATACATGAAGGTCATCAATGCTTGGACATGTGAGAAATGGATAAAATATTTCATTATTATAACTATTCTAACTGTATAGAATTGTACAGTCCAGTTATTCCACCCAACAGGGTCCTCTATTGATATACAATAACTCGAGAGCAAAGGCTCTTTAAATTAAAATACATAATCGGTCCAGTAAGTTAGATAAGTAACCAAACTCTACAATGCTAGGATTCATAACTATGAAACAAAAAAAATCTTATAAAAGGGGGTTTTCCTTTCCTGTTCAGTCTATAACTGTTGATTAAGGTGGTTGTCATTGATGTCAACCCTTGAAGAAAGCCCCGTAGCACAAAGGTTTGGGTATTGGACCCAATTTTGTTTGATGTAAATATGACTCATTATTGTCTTTTCATGGTTGATAATAAGTACAAATGGATGAACTCCAAAGTGGTCCCTTTATGGTGAAAGCTCTCATGGGAAGACGCTTTGCAAATTGAGTTATCCTAGAAGTATGGTTAGAGAACCCATGCTTATTTGTGGAATAATGAGATGAAGGTCAGTGAATTTTTCAGTGAAACTATTCTAGATGGATAGTGTTTGTAATGCCATTTCCGGTGGTATGTGGAATGTCACATAACTCCTCACAGTTAGAGAGTTATGGCCACGAGAAGTTGGAAAACCCAGGTTTGGGTAATGGAGCCAAGTTTGCTTGATGGATAATGATATGAGTTTTGATATATTTGCAAGTAATATTATTATATATGGATATTGCATGTTATTCCATTTATGGTGGTATGTGGAACGTCACATAACTCCTCATGGTTTGAGATCTATGGCCTTACGAAGTTGGAGGACCCTCATATGTCATCTAGAAGCCCCAAAAGGTCAAAGTAGTCAAAGTGGTTTAAGAGATTTTAAAAGGTAAATAATAAAGTGAAGTGATGAGTGTACTATAATTGAAAGTGAATACAAAGTAAATTATTTCAATAATAAATTTAATGTATAAATTAGAAGTGGGTTAACCCTAAAATAAGGAAAGTGGGCAAAGTGACCTAGAAGATGTTTTTAAGGAAGCTACTTGGAGAGTATAAATAAGAGGCAATGATCTCTCATTTAAGACACACTTGAAAATATTGAATAAATATAGGTATCTGAGGTAACCAAAGGTTATCTAAGTCGAATTTCTGAGGAAAGTGAAGAAAAGAAGGCCGAAATTCAAGGAAGGATAAATTCTTTTAATGATGCTTTCTAAGGTATGTTTTTTTTTCCAGGTCATCTCACCATTTTTGCAATAAATTTTTTTATAGAATTATTTATACCTTGATATTGATATTACATTGAGGAAACATATCCAAGTATCCGTGGTAATAAATTTAGCTTGTGGGTCATTTTATTTTTTGAGTTACACTCCGTGGAAAATAGGGTTTGTGGCTAGTCCTGAAACTAGTCAAAAAATGGTGTTTCGGGCAAAAACGTCATAACTTCTTCATAACATATCAAAATTTAGTGAAACCAATTGTTTTGGTTAGAGTACAATATTTAGTAGTTTTTGTAACAATTTCAGATCAATTAAACAAATATTCCATGCGATACACGCTCTACAAGGTCGCTCTCTAGAATAATCCATAATTCAACAAGGTATGACATTTTTGCTATAACTCCTTTTCTGAGAGGTTCCAAGTAGTGAAACTTGGAGGAATTGCATAAAACACACTGAAGAACATTGCGTATCAGTTTCATATATTTATTCATTACAGGTACAAATTTATGATTATTTCAAGTCAGGGTTGTTGACTAATCCAAAACTAGTGATGTGAGACTAAAGAAAAGTTTGATGTAAATGCTAGTTTCTTGTTGTTTAAAGTTAAGGAAGGTTTGCAGGTATGTTATCGTATACACCAGGTCTATTACAGAGTTATAAATCATATTTGTATGATGAAATTGATGAGTTATTTTGGTTGAGTGACAAGTTGGGTACATGGTTGAGACAAGTAGTTGATGAGTTGGCACATACATGAGGTGTACAGTTGATGATGTTGGTACATATTGATGAGTCATAGCTGATGAGTAGTTGACACATGATTGGTACATACTTGGTACATACTTGGTATAGGTTGATTATATATTTTTTGGTACAGGTTGGTGCATGGTTGATGCACTTGTTTATGGTACAGGTTGGTGCATGGTTGATGCACTTGTTTATGGTACAAGTTTATTACAATTTGAGGTACAGGTTGATGCATGGTTCAAGTTTATTGGTATATGTTTACAATGGTATATCTCACAATGATAATGTGACAATGGTTCCATCATTCTACTTCTACTTCAAGGCGGTTGGACGGGGCAAGGATAGGTGGTTGTATCCACCTTCTGGCTGTAGCCAGAGAGCATAGGGGGTTGTAGCCTCCCTCTGGTTGTAGCTAGAGAATTGGGGAGTTGGAGCTTCCCTCAGGTTGTAGCTTGAGAAAATAGGGGGTTGGAGCCTCCTTCCAGTTGCAACTAGAAAACAAAGGAAGTTGGTGCTTCTAATGAATGTAATTCTTCAAGACATATAAGATAAAAAAATTCCGTGGTTTTCTATTGATTTGGGTTTCCACGTAAAACACTAGTGTACTGTGTATGTGTGTGATTTTTAATTTCTTATTGCTCATTATTGGATAATAATTCTACATTGATATAACACTTGGATTATTTGGAGAAAAATGATTATAATTACGCTATTACTGATTCACCCCCCCTCTCAGTAATCCAACAATTGGTAACAGAGCAGGTTCCTTTAGAAATCAGTTTAACCATTGAAAGATAGATCATGGAGACTACCAACTCATATAAAAATGGAATACCACACTTTGATCGACAAAAATGTGCTTTTTGGAGCATAAGGATGAAGACATATATACAAGCATAGGAGTTTGAAATTTGGAAATCAATTGTACATGGATACAAAGTACCCGCAGTTCCACCAATAAACAACAAAGCAATGAAACTTGGTCAGAATAATTCCAAAGCTACAAATTTACTTTTGAATGGTATCAGTGAAACAATATTCACAAAAGTTGCACATTGTAAATCCGCCAAAGAGATTTGGGACAAGCTTCGAAATATTTATGAAGGAGATGCAAAAGTCAAAGAAGAAAAAATTCAAACTTATAGAGGTCAGTTCAAACAACTAAAAATGAAGGAAGATGAGAATATTGCAGCCTACTTCTTAAGAGTTGATGAAACCGTGAATGCACTCATAGGATTGGGAGAAGAAACTGAAGAATCTGTAATTGTTCAAAAGGTACTAAGATCTCTTCCTATGAGATTCAACCCTAAGATATCAACACTAGAAGAAAAATCGGATTCTGAACTCAATAAGCATGGACGAACTGCATGAAATCTTCACAGCATATGAAATGAGAACTGAACATGAAAATCCAGATGTAAAAGAAGCAACCTTCAAAGCATCCAAAATATCAAAGCAAAATAAAAAGGAACAAGAAGAATATAAAAACAACAACGACATCTCAGAAGATGATGAAGAAGTGGCCAACTTCGTCAAAAGACTGAACAGGAGAACCAATGGTAGGTATAAAAGTAAGCTTCTTTTAATTTGTTTTAATTGTGATGGTATTGGTCATTTTGCTAACAAATGTCCTCATCAGAAAAAGAGAAATGATGAAGGTTACTCAAAAGGAAAACACACATATAAAGACAACATAACTACAAAGAAAGATTTCAAGAAAAGCTAATGCATCAAAGAAGACATCTCATCATCAGATGAAGATGAAATCAGTGACAGTGAGACAGGAAGAGTTCTATTCATGGCAGTAAAATATTTTGACAAAGAAGACTCCGAAGAAGAATATGAAGAAGCCGAAGAAGGATATGAAGAAGTTGAAGACGAAATTGAAGAGGCAGAAGTTGACTATCGAGAAGAATTAATGTGTGCCATAGAAGTTATCAGAAGAGAAAATAAGAAAAACAAGAAACTATAAGCAAAACTAGACAAGAAAAAGGACACTCAAGAACTAGAACAAATGATCACAATATTGAAGGTTCAAATAGAAGAAGATAAAAGAATTGAAGAAGCACTCAAATAACAACTAGAAGAAAATGACAAGATCATTGGAAACTTGGAAGCAAAGATTGTCACACTAAGAAAGGATATTCAAAAGAAAAATATACAGAATAGCTCAAAAGTTCTGGATGACATTATCAACAGTAAAAAATCTCATCTTGACAAGTCTGGACTTGGATACAATGAGACATAAAATGGATCAAACTCCAAAACAACAGATCAATAAACAAATCCAAAAATCTATGAAAAAACAATCAAAGGGGATAGGAAGATGTACAAGGAAGATTATAGGGACACTCCTCCACTGAGAAGATTCAGATTTCAGAATCAACAACAGACAAATAGGCCTCAAGAAGAAGAAGGATTCATAAGAGCACCTTCTTTCAGAAGATCTTCAACTCCTAGGTATCAAACTATATTTTTTGGTTTATGTTATGCATGTAATAATTTTGTATGTAATAATTTTGGACATAAAGCTATGAATTGTAGAGCTAACAACAGGAACAATAACAACTTTGAGAGTCATAAACAAAGGGGTTACTCAAGAAGACCTAGTGAAACACAAATAAGAAGTTACAACATGTTTGAATCTTTGAGCACTGAAGTGGAATGTTACAAATGTAACAATTTTGGACATGTGGCCAAAAGTTGCAGAATGATAGTCCCTCCTAAAGAACCTCAACAGAATAACAACAATCACAAACAAGAAGCTCAGAAAATGACATGGATAAGAAAGCAATATCAATATAGTAATGAAGAATGCACAGTCGCTCTATAATCTAAGCAGAAGAAACACGGCTGGTATGTTGACAGTGGGTGTTCAAAACACATGAAAGGTGATAGAGACAAATTTCTTACATTGCGAAAGGAAAGAAATGGACCAGTCTCCTTCAGAAATGATAATTCAACCAAAATCATTAGAGAAGGCACAGTCCGAATTGGGAACAAGAATAAAAAGGCACAAAATATTCTACTGGTAGAAGATACGAAACATAATCTTCTAAGTTTAAGTCAAATGTGTGACCAAGGTCATAAAGTTACTTTCGATTCACAAAAGTGTGAGATAAGAAGAGAAGGTTCAAGGAAATTGGTCGGTACAACTGCAAGAACTTCAAACAACATATATGTGTTAGGTGAAATTGGAAATGAAAAGTGTTGTCTAGGAAAGGAAGATGAAAGTTGGCTATGGCACAAAAGAATGGGTCATTTTGATAACCTTGTCAAAGTCAACAAAAGAGAAGCAGTTAGAGAAATGCCCCAGATCACGAAACCAACCAACACTTTATGCAAGCATTGTCAACAAGGAAAGCAAACAAAGACCAGGTTCAAATCAAAGGAATATTCAACAACAAGACCACTGAAAATTGTGCATACTGATCTAGTTGGACCAACTAAAACAAAGGGCTTAAAAGGTGAGAGATACTTTATGTTATTAGTTGATGATTATACAAGAATGGCTGCATTTTTCTTTGTCAAGAACAAGTCAAAAGATTTTGAAAACTTCAAAATCTACAAGGAAATGGTTGAAAATGAGATGGATTCAAGAATCAAATGCTTGAGATCTGATAATGGAGGAGATTTCACTTCAAAGGAATTTATGGACTAATGCAACAATCATGGAATAAAAAGGCAATTCTCCATTGCTAGGACACCTCAACGAAATGGAGTTGTTGAAAGAAAGAACATGACATTATAGGAAATGGCTTGAACAATGCTAATGGATTTCAAATCGATAGATATGTTTTGGACACATGCAGTGCATACAATTGTTCAGATTCAAAACAGAGTAATTCTCATAAACAACACTGATAAAACTCCCTACGAGCTATGGAAAGGAAGACAAACAAATGTGAAGCACTTTATAATTTTTGGAAGCAAATGCTACATCAAAAGAGAAGATGGTAGAATGAGAAAGTTTGAATCTCGTGTGGACAAAGGAGTACTTGTTGGCTATTCAAGTACAAGGAAAGCATACAAGTGTTACAATTTAAGATTAAACAAAGTTGTGGAAAGCATCAACGTAACAATTGATGAAACATACAGACTAGAATCAAAGGAAGAAGAAAATAAATCAATGAACAACTTTTCGAAGAAGAAGAAGCAGAAGATGAAGTAGAAGAGGAATATGAAGAGAATCCAACAGAAACAGAAGAGCAATTTAAAAAAGTATCTCCAAAGAAACCTAGCAAATGAGTACAAAAGAATCATCCTTCAGATCAGATTATTGGAAACAAAGATGCAGGAGTTGAGACTAGAAGAAAAATCCATTCACCAGAACAAACACACCTAGCACTCTTATCTACAATTGAACCAAACTATTTTGAAGAATCCAACAAGGATGAATTTTGGAATAAGGCCATGAATGAAGAATAAGATCAAATAGAGAAAAATGACACTTGGGAACTGGTTCCAAGACCAAAGAATAAGAATGTGATCGACACAAAACGGGTTTTCAGGAATAAATTAAATGAAGATGGACAAGTTACAAGGAACAAAGCTAGATTGGTATGTAAATGATATGCACAGATTAAAGGAATCAACTTTGAAGAGACATTTTCCCCAGTTGCCAGAATGGAAGCAATCCTGTTTCTTTTAGCCCATGCATGCTCCAAAAATGTTAAAGTATATCAGATGGACGTAAAATCAAATTTTCTGAATGGCGAACTTGAAGAAGAAATCTACATTGAACAACCAGAAGGATTTCAGTTGTTAGAGAAATCAGATTATGTGTGTAAATTAAAGAAGACCTTGTATGGTCTAAAACATGATCCTAGAGCATGGTACTCTAGATTGGATAAGTATTTGTAGCAGATAGGGTTCATAAAAGGAAGCGCAGACAACAAACTCTACATCAAGGTAAGTGAAGGTAATATTTTATTAATTGAAGTTTGTGTTGATGATATTATTTTTGGTAGTGATGATGACAGGTTAAGCCAAAAATTTGCAAAAGATATGCATAATGAATTTGAAATGTCGTTACTTGGAGAACTATCCTTATTTTTGTGAATTTAGATATGCCAAAGCAACCAAGGAATCTTTATTTCTCAAACCAAGTATATAAGAGAAATGCTAAAGAGGTTCGGAATAGAATATTGCAAACCAGTTACCACTCCCATGCAAACCAGTTGCAAATTGAGAAAAGATGATGATTCAAAGTCTACAAATCAAAGACAATACAAGTCAATGATTGATAGCCTACTATATGTGACAACATCCAGACCAGATGTAATGTAGGCAGTTGGACAGGTGGCACGATTTCAAGCAGCACCAAAGGAGTCACATGTGTTAGCAGTGAAGAGGATTTTCAAATATCTCAAAGGAGCAAAAGAGTTTGGATTATGGTATCCAAAAGGAAAGGATCTATCACTTATTTCCCACACAAATGCATATTGGGTAGGTTGTATTGATGACCGATGAAGCACCAGTGGAGCAACGTTCTACTTGGGTGAGTGTTTAGTATCATGGCTAAAAAAGAAACAATCATCAATATCTTTATCTACAACCGAGGCAGAGTATATTGCAGCAACATCATGTTGTACACAGGTTCTTTGGATGAAACAAACTCTGACAGTTATACAGGTTGAGTATGATGAGCCCATTCCAATATATTGTGATAATACAAGCGCCATCCGTATCTTGAAGAACCCGGTGATGCAATCCAAGATGAAGCACATTCCAATAAAGTATCACTTTCTACGGGAGCAGGTTGTAGAAAATAACATCAGAGTTGAGTATGTGGGCACAAAAGAACAAGTGGAATACATCTTGACAAAACCACTTCCATGAGAATCCTTTGAATATCTTTTCTAGAGACTTGGAGTTATTTCTACTCCAAAATGAATTCTTTTTGAATGCTTATCTTATATGTCTTATATTTACATGAGAAAGCACCATAAGAGGATAGTTCAGTCAGGGGGAGCAACCCCAGATGGAAATATACCTTTTCCATTGATGACAAAGGGGGAGAGATTTATCATATATAGAGGACAGAGGCATGGTTCCAGGGGGAGCATGAGTGATATGATTTCAATATTTCATCAGAGTGTTGCCATCAATACCAAAGGGGGATATTGTTGATTAAGGTTGGTTGTCATTGATGTCAACCCTTGAAGAAATCCCTGTAGCACAAAGGTTTGGGTATTGGAACAATTTTTTTTTGATGTAAAGATGACTCATTATTGTCTTGTCATGTTTGATAATAAGTATAAATGGATGAACTCCAAAGTGGTCCCCTTATGGTGAAATACCTCATGGGAAGACACTTTGCGGATTGAGTTATCCTAGAAGTATGGTTAGAGAACCCATGCTTATTTGTCGAATAACGAGATGAAGGTCAATGAATTTTTCAGTGAAACTATCCTAGATGGATATTTCTTGTCATTCCATTTCCGGTGGTATGTGGAATGTCACATAACTCCTCACCGTTAGAGATTTATGGCCATGAGAAGTTGGAGAACGCAGGTTTGGGTAATGGACCCAAGTTTGCTTGATGGATAATGGTATGATTTTTGATATATTTGCAGGTAATACTACTATATATTGATATTACATGTCATTCTATTTCTGGTGGTATGTGGAACATCACATAACTCCTCACGGTTTGAGAGTTATGGCCTTACGAAGTTGGAGGACCCGCATATGTTATCTAGAAGCCCCAAAAGGTCAAAGTAGTCAAAGTGGTTTAAGAGATTTTAAAAGGTAAATAATAAAGTGAAGTGATGAGTGTACTATAATTCAAAGTGAATACAAAATAAATGATTTCAATAATAAATTTAATAGAGAAATTAGAAGTGGGTTAACCCTAAAATAAGGAAAGTGGGCAAAGTGACCTAGAAGATGTTTTTAAGGAAGCTACTTGGAGAGTATAAATAAGAGGCAAGGATCTATCATTTAAGAAAAATTTGAGAATATTGAATACCTATAGGTGTCTGAGGTAACCAAATGTTATATAAGCCTAATTTATGAGGAAAGTGAAGAAAAGAAGGTCGGAATTCAAGGAAGGATAAATTCTTTTGATGATGCTTTCTAAGGTTGTTACACACCAACATTACTCGCTTCGATAAGTGTCGCAAGTGTCAAGCAAAGCATACTTCCATGATGCCTATGTCATACTTATAATGACATCAAAAAGACACTTGAAACACCTCAAACACTTGATTTGGAGGAAGAGGAATGGTTAACTGGAGCTATGTACCTCTTGCCATCTGAAAGAACCATTGAATCTGGGTTTTTATAAGAGAGCGCTCCCCTATACCTCTCTCAGGAGTGCTGACTCTCCTCTATAGAGTATTAGGGAGAGTTATAACACGTAACAACCCTTCTGGAGGAGCACTACTACTTTTGGGAGTACTGGCACCCCCTATACATGGCCATGGAGTGCTATAACGCTCTGACATCCCTTTTGACAGAGCGCTACCTATTTTGGGCAGCAGTTGGTATGTTGAGGAGTATAAGGGGAAGATCTTTTCAATCTTGGAAGGTAGTTGGATTCAAACCCTTGGTCCAGCCATGATCTTAGGAAAGATCCCTGACTCAAGGAGGAGAATCCTCAACTTACCCTAAATATATCTCAAGTGGTTGGGCCTCTCTAAACCTATATAAGCAGGCTCTCTCATGGTGAAAAGGAGGAAAGAATTAGAAGCATGAAACCTATGATCTCATAGGAAACACACAGTGAACTAGAGGAGAGTAATTAGTGAAGTTGCTATCATCCTGATCATGGATCTTTTGAGCAAGGGTTAGACAAAGAGGATTTGACGAAGCTGCTGCATTTGCATCTACGGTTGTAAGTTTATTTCGTTATTGTTCTCATCAATATAACACGCTTGGCCTGTTTCTTTCCAGTTTGTGCTTAATCTCACATGAACTTGTCTCTAATAGATAGGTCTATTTTGAGCTAATATCAACAGAGTAGGAAGTGGTTGTACTATTGTTTGTCTACAAGGCTTATCGAGGAGCGAAAGATTGGAGCTCAACTCAGAGCGTGTAGGGACAAACACCGGTAAAAGGTACGTCTTTCCTCCTTCCTCTTCATTCATTAGTTTGTGTAGACCTAAAAGGAAGTCAGTGTCCATGATAAGCGTCTTCTGTCTTAAGAGTTAATATTCTAGCTCTCAAGAAGAGATCTACCTGTTCGCAGGGAGATTTTCCTTCAACAGAAACTGACAACTCCACTGGGTAATTGAATCAAAACTTTTGGTTTTGATTTTTCCTCATAAGACCTTGTCTTACACTTTGATTGTTTTCAGATCTTTTTCACCCCATTTTTTTGATTTCATATGCTGATTGACTCTTTACCCCATCAAATTCAGCTTGACTGTCAAAATTTGACTGAAATTTTGGGTTTTTGGACATTTTTATGAGTTTTTTAAGCTTGGCGCCCCTGTGCCCATGTTAGAAGAGCACCAACACTCCCTAAAGGTGTTGGACAGAGATTTATAATGCATTGGTGTCCCTTACACCAGAGCGCCAATTCCTTTTTGCACAAAATCTTTTCAAAAATTGCATTTTTTGAGGTCTAGACCCTGTTTTTTCACTTGCTGAGATTCTTGATGCTTCATTACATCTTCCTAATGAAATTTGACCCTCTACTTTTTGAGAAGTAGGCACTTTTTCGTTCATATCTGGTGACCTTCTCTCTTATTTTGAGTCTTTTCTCCTGTTGAGAACTTGGAATCGATCCACTGCCTTTTTCTCTCTTATCTGACTGAGCAGAAACTCTGGTGAAGGACATCAGAAGTCTACCAATCTTCTCATTTGTTTTTTTTTTGAGGTCATTGTTCTTGAACATCTCTCTTTTGTGTGAAATTCTTTATTTTCTTTGTTATCTTTGTTTTCCTCTTTTCTTCTTGTTTTTGATCATAGCAAGAGGGTGTGTTGTTTGTACGAAACCTGCTTATGCTTGTCTGAGTCTCCTTGATCTAAAAGATTAATAGGCAGGGGAAGTGTCGTATTGAATTAATCATTATTCACACACAAACAATAAAGAGACATCTTAGTGATTGATTTGCATATTAGAAGACATTTCTAAAAAGTTTTAGCATCACATTGGATTTGATTGAGAAAATTTGTTTGAGGACATTCCTTATTAGTGTTTGATAGTGAAAACAACTCTCTCTCTCTCTCCCTTAAATAGACAATCATCGAAAAGAAATGACTGCTTATAATATTTTATGCATTTTTTGGGGATTGAGTCATCATTCCATCCGTTTCACTTTCATACACCCCTTTTGAGTAAAGAACAACTGTAAAATGAACGCTAATTAAAAATTATCTAGAACATTTTTTTTTTCTAGGATCTTCCACCAACATTAGACTAGGATTAGCACCTTGGATTAGGCTGTGAGAATAACTCTCCAAAGTTTCCAAAACAAACATTAGCACCCTTAGCTAGGGAGAGTCAAATCCAATTGTCATATAAGTTTGCTGGGATCCCCCTCTCACACAGGGGTTACGCACGAGGTCGCAATCGGGAATGCTACGGAGATTATCCCTCTGTGGTTTGACTGATTGTAGTAGTTGGATCGTGTTATGGGGGTCGCTTAAAGGTATACCCACAATTTTGAGTGGAATCCTTTCAAGTTTATTTCGAGCTAGATACCCTACCCTTACGTTTAGACTGGACTATCGACTGTACCCGCCCAGGGGTTGACTGCGAATTGGTAACCTTAGTGGCCACAATCTTTAGGGTCTTACACAAGGTGACAGTGAAGGGAAGTATCAATGTACCTGGAACAAACATTGGTCAAACTCACTTGGGCTCCTTAGAGGGTAAATCCACAATTACTATGTGGAAGCTTGCACCAAGGTGAAAGTCCGTTAAGCAGGTCGCCATTGTAACTGTTCCACCATATCCCAACCCCTTCTTGACTTGATCATGCGACATTGGATTTCATCACCAACTAGCACGGTCATCGAGAGAAGGTTTTGTTTGCTTGATTGTGATTCCTAGATTCTATTAGCGTATGCTTTTTCTTTTCGGTAGTTGGCCATATATTTTTTTCGTCGATTTTTTTTCGCCAACATCGACCCTCCATGCCGTTCGTGTAGGGTACAAGGACTTCCTCCAGAAAATATGGAAGATACTACCCCTTTACCCCCTCATTCTATGGAGGAATATTCTCAAAAGAGTGAGGTTCACGACATTATAACCTCCCAAGAGGAAGTTCCCACCTCTTTAGAGAATTTTCGAATTGTTTCAGAGTCTCTGGAGGCTTTCTGCATTCCTGAGGGACATGAGAGGCGTTTTCTCCAACTGAATTCAACCGACGAATTTGTCATTGTCAATCCTTCTGACGTTCCGACTAGGTCTCATTCAAACTCTCTAGTCGAAGACCCTTTTTGGAACACATACGTTGTTCGAAGCCCACCACACACGGTGCAGGATATTTACGGAACATGAATAGGTGCCGATGTTCCTGTTACCTACACCATACCCTTAAATCATTTTACCGGTACTACCGTTTTTTCAACTACACCGTCCGTTGATCTGAACACATCATCCGTTGGCCCAAGGTCCACTTTTTCTCTCCAAATAACCCACTCTACAATGGTCCCTCACGTTCCGACTATTCTCGCCGGTAATGTGGTGGTTAGCCAAGCTACAATTGGCACACCACTAACACCTAGACCTTCATCATCACTCCCTTTTGGGTACAAAGCACTGAATTCTTCCGTTGTCACCACTACCCAAGTTATGCCTAGAAGTTCCATACCTATACAACAACCCTGAGGGACCGGTCTTGGTGGCTTTAATCCATTAAGAAACACCGATCAGTCGTTTATGTCTGGTCCCCAAATTCTGGGAACTCCACTTCATGCTGGGGGGCAGCCTCAAACTGGAGCCTACCATCAACCGCATGGACAAAATGTGTCTACAACACCCAATCCGTGGAATATCCATTTTCTAGGAAACCCATAGTTCTCGAGGGGACACAATACTCAAGCTCCAAAACAACCTCTTCCTCCTCAAGGGGCTCATCTATATCCTCCTTATGGACAAAATAACTACCCCCCTTATGAGCAAATGCCAAATCCATCTTATAATCCTCAAAACCCATCCGGTTATCCTCCGCTCGCGCATGTTTCTTGAACCCCCTCAAATCCTGTGTACCTTGGTCAACACCAACCTTATACAAGAGGACCCACTATTTACAATTATCCGCCTAACCCAGTGTATGGTCCTACTGGTGTTCCTATACCACACCAGTATCACCCACAGGTTAACTGACAACTACCTTTCCTAGCAACTTTGGATCTCCCAGACTTGTCGCGGTTAACGAATGATCCTATTTTTCATTCTCCGGTTTGGCAAGCTATTCCAGCTAAACTTCCTTCTGATATTCCAAAATTCGACGGAAATTCCGGAGAAGACCCAAACAACCATGTGATGAATTTCCATTTATGGTGTTCATCGAACTCCCTCATGGATGATTCTATACATTTGCGTCTTTTCCAATGAACACTTACGGGTTCTGCAACAAAGTGGTATATTGAACTACCACGTCATTCTTTTCAAGATTTCAACTCCCTTTCCATGTCTTTCCTCACACACTTCCAACTACCCATTCAATACGAGATGGGTACTGAACTATTGACCTCCCTTCGTCAGACAAACTCCGTACATATCTCTGATCATATTCATGAATGGAGACGACAATGAAGGTTAATCAAAGCAATCATTCCTGACCAATTATTAGCGGAATGGTTCACTAAATCATTGTTACCCCCGATTGCTCGTGATGTTGCCATGTGTGGTGTAGTCACCGAGGAAGAAGCTATTGCTCGAGATCAGTACTTAGATTTGGTTTATTCACAATCTGGTACTTTGTACGAATTGATACCAAATGCTACCCGTGCCACTACTGATCCATCCAAACCATTGTCTACCTCGCATGCAGATGGAGTCATTGGCTCCATCAAAGCCCAATCTACTTCCCAGTCGACTGGAACAACCCATAGGTCCACTTCAATGTCTGCACCCAGTTCGAACACACCCTCTTCTACCTCCCCTCAAACTCAGGTCTCTGAGGTGAATACAGTCCAATTGACCCCTTCACAACAATCTGGAGGTAAGAAGAAAACGAGAAATAAACTGAAGAAAAACAATAACAATGAACAACCAAAAAATCAAATTCAAACCCCTGTTGCCAGAAAACAACCACAACAGAAACCGAAATTCCCATGTCTCATTTGTGGCGACAATCACTACACCCGAGATTGTCCACATCGCGATGAAGTGACCAAGCTTTTTAAAGGAAATTCACAACCCACTGTGCTTACCCAACCTTTTCCACAACAACAATCCTTGGTTTCTCAAACCCCCACTCCAGGGGGCAGTTCCATCCAATCCCATGATGAGGCCTCAACAAGTGCCCACATTTACATGTTTAACTGGATTAATCTGACCACTCACACTACAACATATGACACATCGATTAAACCTGATAAGCCGAAGACCACTAACGGTTCCTTACTGGACCTATCACCATATTCCGTTAGTCCTCCGTCTGCTAGCCCTCCGTCTGGGCCACTCCAGATCGAGAAACCTTCGTTTGACTCCATCTTACGTCCTCCTAAGAGCACTATTCGGAAATCTACCTTTAATCCTAGTTCACGGGCTGCCCAAAACTACAACATCTTTGAAGATTTGGCTCAAGCATCATGTGCTATGTCTGCTTTGGAAGTTCTACAACACTGTCCCAGTCAACATAGAACGCTCTTGGCTGCCATCGATGCTTTCAATCCTGAGTCATCTAATAACCTCATGTTTAATCTGGATGATCATCAACCTCAACTCTCCCACCAACTAGCTTTTCAAATCGATGTTGTTGTTCACAATCAAAAAATTCACCGAACTATCTTGGATGACGGAGCCTCTACTTGTGTCATGTATTTGGCTTGTTGGAAAGGATTGAAATCACCCACCCTTAACAAATCCCCTACAATATTATGCGCTTTCGATGGGCGAAGTTTTCATCCTCACGGACTTTTACAATCCTTAGCCGTTCAGTTGGGCAGAAAAACTGTTACTATTGATGTTGAGGTGGTCGATGCCCCCCTCGATTACAACCAACTACTCGGAAGAAGTTGGTTCTACACTATGACTGTTGTCGCCTTGTCAGTGTTTCAATGTGTACAATTCCCCCATCAAGGCAAAATTGTCACTATCGACCAAATAGATTTCTGTACACCCGATGCTCGTGCTCCTGTTACCAACAACATTCCTTTTTTGGGAGACCACAAGGTTACATATGAAAGAGTTGGTGTTGGCTTGTTGAAAGATTATATCCTTATGAGTACCTTCCCTACACCACTTCCACCCACCACACATCATATTTCCACCGTCAATATGATTTCGACTATGGCTTATCAATCTTTGGAATCATCTGACCCTTGGATTGTACCTAGTCCTATGGAATTCAATGTACTAGGTGACACCATCCCACTTAGCCCAGCCGAGGCCGCATATGTTTCTATTCAATCTGCCTCTCCCTCCCCGGACAACCCACATCTATTGGCACCCGATGCCTACTCGATGTCGTCATGGTTGGATTCCTTATCGTTTGCAATCGATTACATTTCCCAAATTTTTCCTTCCAACGAATCTATAATGGAAATGCTTAGTATTGATGACGTACCTTGGGATGATAACCATCATCGATCCTCTTTTCTTCCACCTCTAGAAGAAATTCACAAAGACATACACTCTGTCTTCTCTCCTGATGTTACCAATTCTCCACAATCTCCCATCCTCACACAATATACTCTTTCTGAGGGGAATCTAGGTAATATCTTTACTACGATCGTTATTGATATTTCGATCAAAGAAGGCGTTGTGGAAAATGTTAACCTTGGTGCTAATTGCACACCCAAAGAAGTGGTATCTTACACCACTCTGTTTAAATAATTTTGCGATGTATTTGCTTGGAGCTACGAAGAAATGCCAGGGATCGACCCCTCGATCGTCGTGCATGAAATCAAGACTTACCCAGGTGCGAAACCTGTTCGACAGAAACTCCGCTTGGTTCATCCCAAGAAAATCACGGCTATAAAGGCAGAAGTTGAGAAACTTTTGAAATCTGGCTTTATCTATCTTGTCCCTTTGACAGAATGGGTCTCCAACCTTATTCCGGTTGCCAAAAAATAGAGGACCATTTGTGTCTGCATTGACTATCGGGATCTCAATAAGGCTTGTCCAAAGGAAAACTACCCTACGCCCTTCATCGAACAGATCATTGATAATTGCGCTGGGAGCGTAATCTTCTCTTTCATGGATGGTTTCTACGGGTATAACCGGATTGAAATTTTACCTACTGATCAACATAAGACAACCTTTATCTGCCCATGGGGAACTTTTGCCTATTGGAAGCTACCTTTTGGTCTCAAAAATGCTGGTGCTACTTTCCAGCAGGCTATGTCGTACACTTTCCATGATATCAAGAATATTGCAGAACCTTACCTCAATGACTTACCTGCCCACTCATCCAATCGATCAGATCACGTTGATCACTTACATGCTATTTTTCTTCGATATCGGTTTTACCGTATCCGCTTGAACCCACATAAGTGTATTTTTGTTGTCGAATCCAGTCGACTCCTCATTTTCGTTGTCTCTAAAGACGGGATTTGGGTGGATCCCTTAAATATTAAGGCTATTCTAGCCTTACCCCCACCTACTAGTTTGATCCAAATCCAAAGTTTGCAAGGAAAAACAAACTTCCTTCACTGTTTCATTTGTAACTACGATGAGATAACTAAAGGATTCATGCAATTGTTGCAGCAAAACACCCCTTTCATATGGGATGGAATCACTCAACGATCATTTGATGCTCTCAAGCATGCCTTGATCCACGCACCTTTGTTGCATCCTCCAGAATATACAAAGGACTACATCCTTTACTTAGCTACCTCCACTTCCACTATTGTGATGGTGTTAGTTCAAGAGGACCCCAACGGTGAGGAACATGTTATCTATTACCTGAGCAAGAGTCTATCTGGACCTAAACTTTGATATTCACATGTAGAGAAACTGGCTCTGGCAGCCGTCATCGCTGCCCAGAGATTTCACCATTACATCCTGCTACGCACCACCACTGTGATCACGGACTCGAACCCCATGTACCATGTCTTGACACGTCAAGTGCTCGGGGGAAAATAATCCAAATGGATCGTCATCCTTCAAGAATTCAATATTGAATTTGCGAAGTCCAAAGCCAAAAAGTCCCTGGTGTTTGTAGAGCTTATCTGCGACCTTCCCCATGTTGATGAAGATATTGAGCCTAGATATTCTCTCCCTGACGAAACTCTTTTCCTCATCAACACCTCTGATCCTTGGTATGGAGACATCCTCCTTTATCTCCAAACCCAACGCTTTCAGCCTAACATTTCCCGTGAAGAGCGTCGACGTATTCACCACCATTCTCGCCGTTACCTTATCGTCGGAGACACCTTGTGTATCGCCGTGGTATTGATACTATCCTTCAATGATGTTCAATTCATGAGGAGGCTGAACGCATTCTGAATGACTGTCACCTTGGAGCCTGTGGCGGTCACTTTTCTGGGATGGCTACAACCCAAAAAATTCTATGTGCTGGCTATTTTTTGCCCTTGATTTTCAAAGATTGTATTGCGGTAGTCAAAAAATTCCCACCTTTCCAAGTTTTTAATAACAAGGCACACACCCACCCTGCTACGCTGCACCCCATTATTGCCATCGACCCCTTTTCCAAGTGGGGTATCGATTTCATGCAATGTAAGCCTACCTCAGCCGGGGGGCACGGTTATATAATCGTCGCCGTCGACTACTTTACAAAATGGGCTAAGGCTATGCCTACCTTTCTGAATGATGGTCGTACCGCAACTCTTTTTGTTTTTAACCACATCATAACTCGTTTTGGTGTACCACGCAATATTGTCATTGATCACGGTTCACACTTTAAGAACCGGATGATGAGTGAATTGCATGCCAAGTTGGGTTTTTGCCATGAAAACTCATCCCCATACTATCCTCAGGCCAACGGAAAAGTTGAATCCATCAACAAGGTCCTTAAAACAATGATTCAACGTATGGTAGGGGAAAATAAGACATCCTGGCATCTACAACTTTTCTCCGCTCTCTGGGCTTACCGTACTTCCGTGAAAACTGCAACTGGGTTCACTCCTTTCCAGTTAGTGTATGGCATCAAAGCTATTTTACCAATCGAGTGTGAGATTCCATCTTTGAAACTTAAAGTAAAACTCCTACCCCATACTTCTGCCGAAGAAGAACGTTTCTTATATCTGACCAAACTGGATGAAACACGTCATGATGCCACTCTTGTTAACAAGGCACATAAGAAACGGATAAAAAATCAATACGACAAATCCATCCATCCTCGGACTTTTGCAGAAGGAGACTTAGTCCTCGTCTATGACCAGGATCATGACAAACTAGGGACAGGTAAGTTAGAACCTCTATGGCATGGCCCTTACATTGTGAAACATGTTTTGCACAGAGGCACCTATGAGTTAGTCGATTATGGCGAAATCTCCCTAGGAGAGCCCCGGAACGGGCTTTACCTTAAAAAGTACTATGCCTAGATCACCTAGCATGTGTACTTTGTACATTATTGTATTTTGGTTTGGTGTGTCTGTTTCTTTTGTGTGCTCGAGTTTTTACCTTTGCCACTCATAACTGTGTCTTGTGTTTTCATGCGTAGATGACATCTTCCTTTCCTATCTTTGTTAGGTTTGCGGATGGCACTATTCGACACACCCAGACCGTTTCTTCTGCAGCATGGGTCATTTACCAATCTGACGAGTTGGTGAGTTCAGGAGGTATTTGCTTAGGACCAACGAGTAATAACATGGTAGAATATCATGTTGTCATCAGAATTTTGACCCAAGCCTCCTCCCTAGGTATCTCTTGTATGATTGTTAACCTAGACTTGCAACTCGTGGTCTGCCAACTTAATCATATCTACGCTATTCGTAATCCTATCCTGCTACATATCTGCCTACGGGTTCGTCGTCTTGAACGGATATTTGATTACATCGAATACAGACATATTCCAAGAGAACTCAACAATGTTTCGGATTTGTTAGCCAATTACATCATGGATCGGTATCTCTCCCATAGATAAGGTTTCATGAAGGAAAACAAATTGTACACCACATGTAAATTAAAACACATCACATTAAAGACATCATCATTTTCAAATCTTCTGGCACTGTAAAAACTCAGAACTGTATATATATATAGCGTGACTGAAAATGTTTTGATTACATCAAAAAAGTATTTGGAAGAGCAAAATTTTGGGTCTTCACACCCATACAACATCGTCCGACAAGTCATACAAAATATACAATCACCAGAGAGACTCTAATCTCTCTGCACTGCATTATGTTGAGAATAACACATCACTGTGCGCACTACTCATCTCAGTAGAGAGTTAACATTCTCGGGCACCCCCATGGTGTGTCTCTGTAGATGTAAAGGAACTTCTCCCCTCCATAGAGGAGGAATTCCCATCGTAAGGCCTTGAAGGTTTCTTTCAACCTCCCAGAGACTTATCACTTGTGCCCCCGGATCTACTGCAACTTGAGCATCCCCGCGACGTCCCAGTACTGGTATCTCAGCCGGAAACACTGCTCCCTTGTCTACATGTTTAAAATGATACATCCATTAGAAACTCTTCTACGTACCCAAAAAAATATACATACGTTAAAAAACTTAAAAACACTAGACAAGGTATTGTTTGGTCTCTCACCGGACACATCCCAACCTTCCTTTGCTGGTAGAATTAGATCGCTACTCCCATGAAAGTCCACCTCGGTGTATGTAAAGTCTTCTATCCAAAGATATTGGTGTCTCAGCCAAGCGAAGAAGTCACCAGTGAAGCGAAATTCTGACTCTACCACTAGTCTCGGAGACAGACTAGTCCATCGTTCCATCTGTGGTTCTCCCACTGGTCGTACTGCCAATGCAATTTGAGGTTGCATTTGGGGGATGCGCTCTAAGAAGAATGAGACCAAGAAATAACCATATCCAAACTACTTCTACCCCATTCTACATCTCGAAATATGTTCCTTCACGTTCCGAAGAAACCTTGTGCTCCAGTTAAATAGTGTTGGCTCTAAACACTGTACAACATAAGCTACCTGTGATCTTGATGCCAGATGCACGCTGGTGCTTCCTGTCACACTCGTGATGGAGAAAAAAATAGACCGAAGGGGTAATTATTTGATATCCTTGATTGGGATTCTACCTCCCACAAGTCTTGCTCCTGGGACACAATGACGTGCCAGGTACACATCGACTTGTTCAGGAAGCGCCCTCTATCTGGAAAAATATATAGGAGCCCCTCTTTTCAAGAGGCCAGTCAAGAAGTATACATATTCCAACTCGATGGTTAGAAATTGCGTTCCGATCTGAAACCCTTGCTCTGTGACATCCCACAAGCTGATTATGTGCTCAAGCAGAAGGATCTCTTTCTTCATCTTTTGCAGTTTGAAGAATTTGAGAAGGCCACAATCTCTCAACGCGGCCCGCGTGCGAGGAATCTACAAGGAAGCCAAATCATCGAGCTCATGCTCCCGTTCCTTCCATTCAATCATGGTTGTTGCTGAAATCACCTATAAACAAAAAAAGAACAAAGAACTTCATTATTCAATCTTTCGACAATTTCTTAAGTTATTAAAAAAAACTTGAAATTCATTGTCCATGTTGTTCAAAAAGGACCACGCCCTCTTTTTATTACTCAATATTACTATGCATCCCCCATAGCCTACAATAAAACATTTTAAATTAAAATAACTTTCATTCACAGTCAATGGCTGTGTGGGCACATTTCAGGTTTCTTATTGTATTCCTTAACAAAAACGACCAATCTAGTCAAGCATCAAGGCGTTGGCATCTATGCTACAACCTTCTGAAGGAGTTTTTGTAAACAAGTGTCTTTTTCCATCGTTTTGAACAGGGGCCGATTTGATCTTCTTTTGGACGACCTAGGGATTTGGTTTTTTATTCAAATATTGTTGTGAAAAACAATTTTGAACCATGTAATTGAAAGAGGAGGAAATGAAGATATACCTGGTCCAAACGGCGAGAGAAATGATCAACCGTAGCTCCGGTACCAAGTAAAACAAGATCCACCTCCAAAATGAGAATCTCCACTGCTACAAATCCTTATGCAAATGAAATGGTAATTGAAGATTTTTCTTGTATTACTATTTACAAATTTCCATTTTTTTATAAGGTATAGTTATTTGTGGGTTTCTTTAACAATATAATGGCCTCACTAAACCTCTGGATTGCAGTTTTGACATTACAGATTTCAAAGCAGTTTTGATCGTTTGTTTACCTTGTCATATCCATGAGCATAGTCTTAGTTCGTTCTCAACCTCGAGAATATAAGAACATGCCGGGTAAGCTTTTATCTCTTTTTCGGACCCGTATGGACACACGAAAAAGGAACCCCATAGATTCATCTTTAAACTCTTTTCAGACTCTCTAAACATGAAAATATCGTCGAGTGATCTTGCTTCCTTTCACACTCGTTAAAAGGTTCGAAAGGGTGTTTTTTGAGTGTTAGTTTATCTCTTTTCTGGCCTCGTGAGACTAACTGTACGAAAAAGGAACTGAGAGAATTCTCTTTTAAGTGTTTTTCCAGACTCTATAATCATGAAAAACCTTCGAGTTTTCTGTCTTTGGGCTCACTAAATAAACATCGACAGACCCATACGGGATCGAACCCTTACTTCTTTCGGTTCGTTAAACAAAGGAAGAGGAACTTACCAAAGGTGAGTTATATCGAGCATGTGTTACCCTCCTCGATCTCATTAAATCAAAAAGAGGTACTTATCTATCTGGATGGGGGAAAAAATTGAAAGAAGCAAGCCAAGCAGTTTTTGAGAACATCACCGAGTAACTCTTATGGTCGCCCTTGAACAAGACACCTTGTCTTTGCACGCATTTCAATCCACTGAAACTTTGCATTGAGCCAATCCTTTGTATTTCCTATATTCCTTTGGGTCACCTGACGTAAGTCACAACATCCACTGCATCATCAAGTTTTGGTCCATGTCATGTTTCTGCTGTCGTGCCTCAGTGTTCAAGGGAAGTATCCACCTCGAGAGTCAGCCGTCACAAATATCTTGTCTCAATACCCGTGTCAGTCCATGTTCATTTGATCTACCATTTACATCTTTGTGTCTGTTTCATGTCGTTGATGGGGGATACATCAAGGCCCTCCTTCGACGAGTCTGTTCCTGTCGACTTGAACACATTATCTAGGAATTAGACTTAGAAACCAGTTAGTACTTTGGGACCTGCATGCCTCAATGGCAGGCCTCCTCATGCCCGAAAATGGGTTTACATCGTTGAACTTTGATTAGATGATTCCATGGATGTTCGAATTCAACTCATCCATTCACATTCGTTGGAATGTACTAGAGTACCTTGGGAATCATTGACATTAATGGTGATCTCCCTCGCGCTTGTTAACGGTTTACATTATTGACTGGTAATCAAGTGGTTTCTACCATGTTCGACATCAATACATCTATTCACATGGTTAGTTTCATACTACATCAGGATCAGTAAGAAGACCCTGGGTTGAGTGATCACTTTGATATGTACTTTTCCCAGGTTGCGAAGGAGTTTCTCTTGAACAGTGGCACATATACTGTCACATAGATCCACTTTGTATTGGTTGTGTCTATGTCTTGTCATCTCGTAGATCCACTGTGTATTCTTCGTGGCTATGATTAGTTCAGATCATATGAGTATATATCCACACTGTATCCTCAGTGCTATACCTTTTATCAATACAATTATGGATCCGCAGTGTGTTTTATGGCGGCCATATCTTGCAAGTCTTTATCACCCAAGCATAGGTATGCCTGCCTTGGGTTTGAAACATGTCATAATATTCGTTGGATGTTTGTGTGCAGCTTTTGTCAGGTTCTCTGCATCTATACCCTTGCTTGAAAGTCTACAAAGAATTTCAGTTATCAGTTCTCATCTTCTAACTTCATACTTTGGGGGGCAATCTGTTACACATCAACATTACTCGCTTCGATAAGTGTCGTAAGTGTTGCATTTTTCTCACAAGTGTCGCAAGTGTCAAGCAAAGCATACTGCCATGATGCCTATGTCATACTTATAATGACATCAAAAAGACACTTGAAACACCTCAAACACTTGATTTGGAGGAAGAGGAATGGTTAACTGGAGTTATGTACCTCTTGCCATCTGAAAGAACCATTGAATCTGGGTTTTTAGAAGAGAGCACTCCCCTATACCTCTCTCAGGAGTGATGACACTCCTATATAGAGTATTATGGAGTGTTATAACACTTAACAACCCTTCTAGAGGAGACCTACTACTTTTGGGAGTGCTGGCGCCCCCTATACATGGCCATGGAGCGCTATAACGCTCTGACATCCCTTTTGACAGAGCACTACCTATTCTGGGAAGCAGTTGGTCTGTTGAGGAGAATAAGGGGAAGATCTTTTCAATCTTGGAAGGCAGTTGGATTCAAACCCCTGGTCCAGCCATGATCTTAGGGAAGATCACTGACTCAAGGAGGAGAATCCTCAACTTACCCTAAAGATATCTCAAGTGGTTGGGCCTCTCTAAACCTATATAAGCAGGCTCTCTCATGGTGAAAAGGAGGAAAGAATTAGAAGCATGAAACCTATGATCTCATAGGAGACACACAGTGAACTAGAGGAGAGTAATCAGTGAAGTTGCTGTCATCCTGATCGTGGATCTTTTGAGCAAGGGTTAGACAAAGAGGATTTGACGAAGTTGCTGCATTCACATCTACAGTTGTAAGTTTATTTCGTTATTGTTCTCATCAATATAACACACTTGGCATGTTTCTTTCCAGTTTGTGCTTAATATCACATGAAATTGTCTCTAATAGATAGGTCTATTTCGAGCTAATATCAACAGAGTAGGAAGTGGTTGTACTATTGTTTGTCTACAGGGCTTATCGAGGAGCGAAAGATTGGAGCTCAACTAAGAGCGTGCAGGGACAAACACCGGTAAAAGGTACGTATTTCCTCCTTCCTATTCATGCATTAGTTTGTGTAGACATAAAAGTAATTTAGTTTCCATGATAAGCATCTTCTGTCTTAATATTTAAGAGTCTATCTCTCAAGAGGAGATCTACCTGTCCACAGGGAGATTTTCCTTCAACAAAGGTATGTTTTTTTTTTCCAGGTCATCTCACCATTTTCACACTAATGTTTTTTCTAGAGTGATTCAGACCTTGAAATTGATATACCATTGAGGAAACATATCCAATTATCTGTGGTAAAAAATTAGGCTTATGGGTCTTTGTATTTTTGGAGTTACACTCTATGGAAAATAGGGTTTGTGGCTAGTTCTGAAACTAGTCAAAAACAGGTGTTTCGGGTAAAAATGTCATAAATTCTTCATAAAAGATCCAAATTTAGTGAAACCAATTGTTTTGGTTATAGTACAATCTTTAGTATGTTGTGTAACAATTTTATAACAATTCACCAAATATTCCATGTGGGGCACACTCTACAAGGTCGCTCTCTAGAATAAGCCAGAATTCCGCAAGGTATGACATTTTTGCTATAACTCCTTTTTTGAGAGGTTTCAAGTAGTGACACCTCGAAGAATTGTATAGAACACACTGAAGAACATTGTGTATCAGTTTAAGATCTTTATTCATTACAAGTACAAACTTGTGATTATTTCAAGTCAGGGTTGTTGACTAATCCAAAACTAGTGATGTGAGACTAAAGAAAAGTTTGATGTAAATGCTAGTCTCTTGTTGTTTAAAGTTAAGGAAGGTTTGAAGGTATGTGATCATGTAAACCAGGTCTATTACAAAGTTATAAATCATATTTGGATGATGAAATTAATGAGGGATTTTGGTTGAGGTACAAGTTGGGTACATGGTTGAGGCAAGTAGTTGATGAGTTGGCACATACATGAGGTGTACAATTGATGATGTTGGTACATATTGGTGAGTCATAGCTGATGAGTATTTGACACATGATTGGTACATACTTGGTACAGTTTGATTACAGATTGTTTGGTATAGGTTGGTGCTTGGTTGATGCACTTGTTTATGGTACATGTTGATTACAGGTTTAGGTACATGTTGATGCATGGTTGATGCATGGTTCAAGTTTATTGGTACATGTTTACAATGGTATATCTCACAGTGATAGTGTGACAGTGGTTCCATCATTCTACTTCTACTTCAGGGCGGTTGGACGTGGCAAAGAGAGGTGGTTGTAGCCACCTTTCGGTTGTAGCCAAAGAACGTAGGGGGTTGTAGCCTCCTTCTGGTTGTAGCTAGAGAATTGGGGAGTTGGAGATTCCCTCAGGTTGTAGCCTGAGAAACTAGGGGGTTGGAGCCTCCTTCCAGTTGCAGTTGGAAAACTGTTGGCCCTTGACCAAGTTTTGGGAGTTTCTTGGTCATATTGAACTTTTTTGGGACTTTGACAGCTTGTCGAAGATGGAGTGCTAGACGAAGCAGAGATTGCAGAATCTTGGCCCACTTTTGGGTCCCTTTTGGGTTTTTTGGGATAATGTAATGGGAATGGGATGTTGGCCCATGGGTTTTTCCCATGTGTAGGCCTATTTTGTATGTATAAATAAGTAAGCTAGGTGATATAAGATGTAGTACATCTATGTAATGGTAAATATTTCTATGTGCAAGTGATCTATGTGATTGAGTAGGCTCTGTGCATACTGTTGAACTTGCAGTGTTAAGTGAAAGTCGTTGTAAGGAGATATGGAAGGCTTTGTGCTGTAACACAAGGAAGAAGGATCTAGTGAGATACACAGATATTATGTCCTATGCGAAGAAGATTTTTTGTGGCTCAGTGATGTAACCAATTAAAGACACTAATAAAGAAGAAGAGTTGGTGGATGTAGCCCCAGGGTGGGGGTGAACCACGTAAATATGTGTGTTATTCTTATTGATTCGACTTGATGTGTTTATTCATTATTTTGCTAAGTGATTTGATATATTTAGATAGATCTAATTATGCTTTGTGCTTCTTAGAGGTGTGTGAGTGTTAGATCAGACATGAATGAGGATGCTTAGTGCTGATATACCAAATCTGATCTATTTTACTGTTGCTAAGTGCTGAACTACCTTAGATATAAGTAAATGCTACGATGCTCTGTGCTATCTGCGAAGTATAATAAGGGTTGAATATTGACAAATGATCGATGCTAAGTGCTGTGTAAGAAATATAATCATAGATCTGTGTCCCAACTACAATTGCAGACACTTGAGTCTTGCATCCACCCTTGCCTCTACCTTAGGTGAGACTTCATCTGCTTCACAGGTGTTGCCGAAAGGGATGGTAGTTAGGGCTTTGTTGGTGCGCTCTTGAGAGTTGAACCTTGGGTCTGCCCCTGTGCCAACAAATGGTTCCATTGCTAGGACCTGAAACTGTGATTTCTAGGAACTAAAGAAGACAAAGATTTGTGCAAAGATTCGATTTGAAACCGTAGAAGCTTTGTGCATAGATCTGTTTCCCTAGTGTGCAACATCCTACTTGACTTGTGAAGCTTTGTTCCAAGAAAGAAAGGTCAGATCTGCAAGAAAAGAGGTCGATACTGAAGAAAAAAAGAAATATCTGAATGCTTTGTGCTCTAAGAAAGGTAAGAGTGGAATTTTCTGATTAAAAGAGGTAAGATCTGTAAGCTCTGTGCTCTGATAAAGGAAAGAATAGTTAAAAGTTCTAGATCTGAAAGATTTGTACCCTGTAGAAGTAAGATAAGTGGAAATTTTTGTTTCTAAAGCATGGATCTAGGTATGTTTGATAGATTCTGTCCTAGCTTAAAAACTAGGGCATTAATAGATGAAATAAGGTTTGATATGAATAGATCTGATAAGAATAGTGATAGATATGTTATACCTATGCATAGAAAGAATGTTTGGACTAACAAATGGATGCAGGATCCTAGAAAGCATTTGTTGCAAGTTAGCTACCATGATTCTAGTGCACAATACATGAGAGGTTAGGGATCATTTAAAATAAAGAGAGGATTAACCCTCTGTTACAATTGCAGGAAATCGAGACATCTAGCTAAAGAATGCCCTGGTGGAAGGCCTAGTTGCCTTTGTTGTAAATCTCTAGACCATGAGGTATTGGATTTCCCCAGAATGATTGCTAATCTTGAAGGAATGAATCTGAACCAAGAGGCAGATCCAAAAATAGCAGAACCCTAGAAAGAATCAGTGAAAGTATTGCTATAGATGAAAGAAACCTTGAATGACCACCGACATGTCGGGTTATCAGAGATCTTTAAAGAAAAAGAATGCATCAAAGGAAGAATAGGGGACTTTGACATTGATTGTGTTCTAGATAAGGAAAAACAGATGAATATCATGACAAAGAGAACTTGGGAAGCTATACAGAGGCCTGCTATGATTCCTTCATTAGGAGGAATATGACTATTGAGAGGAAAATTGGTAAACTTATGTGGAAGGCTCACTCATATATCTATGAATGCCAATGGAATTTTGACTGAATAAGATTTTGAGATTATTAAATTTATTGAGGAAAACACCCCGTTTACCATGCTAATAGGAAAACCCTGGATTGATAGAGATCAAGCTAGACGAAAGGAAGAAAAAGAAGTTTTGGAACAACAAAAACAAGAATTACAAGAATTCATGACCAGAAGGATTGCACAGTTGATTGAAGAACATGAGAACAGATCAAAGATATTTCACACTAGAAACATTGATGTCGAAGCTACAAGAACATTGGAAGACCCACAAAAGACTAAAGTACCTATCCCAGACAAAGAAGAAATATTACCCCTGAGTCCTAGGAAAGAACCTCAACATTGCGCAGTGACTATGCTAAAAGAAGATAGGAATCGGAACGACAAAAGACAGATCAACTTGAATATTACTGGAAAGAAGGCTAGCAATATAAGTAAGAAGAGGGATAAGATTGAAAAGTTATAGAAGGCTCCAGAGGGGGCATCACAGAAAGAAAACTTGCAGAATGGGATCTTCGCAGGGATATCATAACAACGACATAGGTCACTTCACTGTGGCAAAGCAATATAGCCATTGGGGACGATATATCCGTTTGAATGATGCTCCGAACGAATGGAAAAACATTTATGGCTCATCATCAAACCGTTGGACCATGCATCACTCTGAACACCCTCCACAGGTTTCGACCCCTGATGTAGTTCAGAGCAGACAGACACTTTCTCTACATCACAACGCGCACTGACGAACACAAGCAACAGTTACAGTCCTACTATAAATTAACAGAAGAAGATCTGGAGGAGATAAAAAAGGAATGGTCGACGAACCTCCTTGTTCAAGCTGACCCTGCAGAGATATCTGATGTAGACTATCCATAAACTGCGTAGGATATACCTGGACCTAGCATGCAACAAAAGATCAATGAAGTACAAGACTTAAGCAGTGCCTCGGTGAAGACTGCTTCCGTCACGCCAGAGAAAGAGGGTGATGGCGAAGAGTTAGAAGAATTTGAAAAAAACCACAGAGATGAAGTGGATATTTTGAAGAAGAGGAAGGGTTCACCTCAGAAAACTTCTTCCCGCAAGAATTCCAAAGCTCCCGTGACTATGCTGCAGACCACACTAACCCCAGATGAATTCAACTTCATCGTCGCAGTTCTGAATGATGTTGCGATGGATATAGTAGAGAAGAAAGATACTAAACAAGAGGATATGTATAGTCGGATCGAGATAGAGATCCAAGTAGTGTAGCAGGCACTTCAGTCCAAGCGCGCAGTCTCCACTGTGCCCCTGTCAGTCGGAACACCAGAAGTAGGATATTAGCTAGCTCAACTCCACCGGATCGTAGATTTAGTCAAGGCTCAACTTCAAAAAGCGCAAGATGAAGCAGAGCAAGCCACTCAGGCTTTAACACAGGTACAAGGAGTTCTTATGGAGAAACACAACACGTCAGAACAAGAAAGTATTGCTCTCCAAGCAAAATGGGATGCAGAGAAAGTAGAGTTACAACAAAGCAAGGAACGGTTGCTGGCAGAGAAACTCAAGATAAAGGAACTGGTCAATAGAGCACTTCACTTTGTAACCATCGTCAAAGTACAGATAGAAGAACCAGTTCCACAGCAGGTGGCACAACTGGAAGAAGTGATCCAGAAGCTCCAGCAGTGCATTGCAGATCTAGAGCTTCACGAAGTACCTGAGACCCCACAGGAGATCAGAGACCAAAGAGAAATAACTGACCGCAGTGAAGTTCACAGACTAAAATCTCTAGCCTTGGAGTGCAAGCAGCTGAGTAACCGTAGCACCCAGACATATGAGAACCTCATCGAGAACCTAGAGTTATATAAATTGGAGTCGCAGCTCCAAGAGGCAAAGTATGAAGCTGAAAAGCTACAGACCTAGTTGAAGGCCCTATCACCTATAGAAATAATGAAGAGATATCATGAGAAACGCACGACCCAATAGTAGATCCATACAATCCATAGCAAAGTGATGGACGTGACTCAACGACTTCAACTGGTGCAAGATAAGGCATGTCAACTGTTCACAGAGGTTGAAAGCCGAGGAGTAGAGCTAGAATAGGTTGTGAGTACAACATAAAAGTGCATAGAGGGACCCAACAATGACACAATCATCCAGGAGTTTGACGAGCAAGAGGCTGTCGCACAACAGCAGGTCGAAGTAGCTTGAGCCAAGCTCGAGGCATTCGAGGTTGAATTGATCAGACCAGAGTGACTTAGGATGACTCACATGTGAGTGTTGGGGGCCTGTTGGTCCTTGACCAAGTTTTGGGAGTTTCTTGGTCATATTGACCATTTTTGGGACTTCGACAGCCTGTTGAAGATGGAGCACCAGAAGAAGCGGAGATTACAGAATCTAGGCCCACTTTTGGGTCCCTTTTGAGTTTTTTGGGATAATGTAATGGGAATGGGATGTCAGCCCATGGGTTTTGCCCATGTGTAGGCCTACTTTGTATGTATAAATAAGTAAGCTAGGCTATATAAGAGGTAGTACATCTATGTGATGGTAAATATTTCTATGTGCAAGTGATCTATGTGATTGAGTAGGCTCTATGCATACTATTGAACTTGCAGTGTTAAGTGCAAGTCGTTGTAAGGAGCTGTGGAAGGCTTTGTGTTGTAACGCAAGGAAGACGTATCTAGTGAGTTGCGCAGATGTTTTGTCCTATGCAAAGAAGGTTTTTGGTGGCTTTGTGCTGTAACTGATTGAAGACACTAATAAAGAAGAAAAGTTGGTGGACATAGCCCCAGGGTGAGGGTGAACTACGTAAATCTGTGTGTTATACTTTGTGCTTCGACTTGATGTGTTTATTCATTCTTTTTCTAAGTGATTTGATATATTTAGATATCTCTACTTATGCTTTGTGATTCTTAGAGGTGTGTGAATGTTAGATCTGACATGAATGAGGATTCTTAGTGCTGATCTACCGGATCTGATCTGTTTTACTGTTTCTAAGTGTTGAAATACCTTAGATCTAAGTAAATGCTGTGATGCTCTGTGCTATCTGTGAAGTATAATAAGGGTTGAATATTGACGAATGATTGATGCTAAGTGCTATGTAAGAGATATAATAACAAATCTGTGTCCCAACTAAGGTTGCAGACACATGAATCTTGTAACCACCCCTGCCTCTACCTCGGGTGAGACTTCATCTGCTTCGCAGGTGTTTCCGAAAGGGCCTGTAGTTAGGGATTTGTTGGTGCGATATTGAGCGTTGAACCTTGGGTATGCCCCTGTGCCAACAAAAACAAAGGAAGTTGGTGCTTCCAATGAATGTAATTCTTCAAGACATATAAGATAAAGCATTCTGTGGTTTTCTTCCGATTTGGGTTTCCACGTAAAACACTGGTGTACTATGTATGTGTGTGATTGTTCATTTCTTATTGCTCATTTTTGGATAATAATTCTACATTGATATAACACTTGGATTATTTGGAGAAAAAGGATTATAATTACACTATTACTGATTCACCCCCCCTCTCAGTAATCCAACAATAACAATTACAGATATAAAGAATTGACCATCTATATGATCCTGAACGAATTCCTCCACATTGATAGCATTATGGAATAGGATCGTATCATTCCCTTAGAAACCTAGAGTACACTCTTAGGAGTAGAAAAATGAAACCCGAATACCTTTCTTTGCACATGACGCGGTCCTGAATCTGGGGATTTTGAAGGTCGAAGTTCCTGTAAGGAAAGCATAAATTCTTAAATAGCAATTGTCCAACAGAAATTAAACAAGTATGCAACATAATTGCTAGAGCGAATTAAGAAATGAAATTATACAGGAAATTCACTTAACTCGTGAATTCGGGAAAAACAAATGTCCTTCTTCCATTCACATTATTGTTGAGAAAACGTCCCTAGACCAAAGGGGGAAGCAGACCAAAGAATTCCTGATGGGTACCCTCACAGCAAAAGGGGTCCCATCACTGGATTGGTAACCAAAACTTCTAAATCAAACATTCTAGGAAATAAATAAATATACAATAATAACACATCAAGAATTGAAAATATGAACTACAAGGGTTCACGTGGTATGTGTATGTTGAATGCATTAATAAAGTCTGAGTATCGATTTAAATATTACATACCGAAGATAATGCATTGCTCAAATATTTAAACACAAAGTTAAATGCTATATTCCAAATACATTTATCAAAGTCAAAACATTGATTGACTATCTATTCTGAAGAGAATGCATTGCTCAAAGTTTTAAATATAGAGTTAATATTATATGCCGAATACCAGGCATTGAATGGTATTTCCCACACACAGACAACGATGTTAACAGAATGAAAGATGTTAACCCCAAATTTAATTACAGACTTAAATAATTTCATGTTGGAGGGTACTTCTTAAACCAAATTTTCAGTACACAGACCCCACTTGATATATACATAAATATGTGCCGAAGGGAAAATATAGCAATACTTTAAAAAATGATTTCAGACGCAGAAGCCATCTAGTGGGTTTGGGGAAAATCTACACAATGGTGGATCCGCAAGAAAATCCAACACAACGATATCAAACAGAGATGACAAAATGTTATAACATCTTATCGAAATAGAAATTTTTCCTTTCAAACATGATGCACCATGCAACACATAGGGTGGAATTTTGAGGTGCATATTGAGAAAGACATATACACTCATGATTTCCAGATAGCCATCGAGATCATGGAAGAGTATCAGTCAGTAAGTCATGAAATCAATTCCAATTAGGGTAAGAACCGTCAGTAGGATGGAAGTGAGGATTAAATCCCCCCAACTCAAGAACCTTGTAAACTTCAGTAAGTCCCTTCCCATACCCTGCTAAGCCTTCATTACGGACTAGAAATCCCGCGCAATTCACAGAGACTCAACATTGGGTCACAATGCATAAATATAAGGGAAATCCATAGAAGAGAATAGAGGACCGAAGAGAAATAAACCCTTATATAATTCCTGTGCAAGATTGTTGAAGTCGGAAGCAAGAAGGCGGAACACCAAGATTTTAGAAAGGTTTTATAACAACACAATAGGGAGGTATCCTTACCTGGTTCGAGGTGGCGACCGGTAGAAATTTCGTTATCTGTTCTTTTTCTGCCCAGGATGAACCTTCTCCACGGTATATACACCAGATCGACTCTCCACAAACATATTTGGAGAAGTTTCACAGAGTGACAAATATAAAAGGAGGGAACAAAACCTAATTAGACCTTTCCAAAAGCAAAGTGAGAGATAGTTAATGAACTGGTACCTTGACATGTGACTAATGTGAGGTGGCCCACTCTGCATTGGACACGAAGGCCAGATGACAGGCCTCGGAAGGGACCCTGCACAGACCACCATTAAGTGACTGGATGAAGGTTTCAATGCGACCCTAACAATCACACTGCCATTTTTTTGTGTTGAGTTAATGCAAAGGAGGGCGATGTTCTAGGACTTTACATTTGTAACTATCGAGGTTAAGCTCTCGTTTTAGTTATGGTGTAACGATCGGGCAGTTATTGTTACACAACTCGTAAAGGAAGGATGTTACCTTTGGACCCCAAAAATATCCGACCAAATCCGTTAACGCTAATACAAACCAGGAACTAAACTCATCTGATCCTTCATAAGTGGCCAAACTAAGACTAAACCTAAAGTCACATCTAGAGTGAAGGCTGTGACTTGATTTTACGAAAACGGTATGCATGCTGGAACCCTTTATTTCACGTGACCTGGTTTTTGTTTTTCTATGCACCTTAATACCATCAGGAAGGACATGATTTCCGCAAGACTTCAGGAGATACCCAACTGAAACATTCGTATCATAGAAATGTAAATTATGAAAGGCCTTAATGGTATAATTCGTAATATATATATTCCAAAATGTCCTTACTTGTTTCTATATCTATCTATCTATCTATCTATCTATCTATCTATCT
>ML819482.1:184252-195646 GCA_009831015.1 Picea engelmannii
TGCATTGAGCCAATCCTTTGTATTTCCTATATTCCTTTGGGTCACCTGACGTAAGTCACAACATCCACTGCATCATCAAGTTTTGGTCCATGTCATGTTTCTGCTGTCGTGCCTCAGTGTTCAAGGGAAGTATCCACCTCGAGAGTCAGCCGTCACAAATATCTTGTCTCAATACCCGTGTCAGTCCATGTTCATTTGATCTACCATTTACATCTTTGTGTCTGTTTCATGTCGTTGATGGGGGATACATCAAGGCCCTCCTTCGACGAGTCTGTTCCTGTCGACTTGAACACATTATCTAGGAATTAGACTTAGAAACCAGTTAGTACTTTGGGACCTGCATGCCTCAATGGCAGGCCTCCTCATGCCCGAAAATGGGTTTACATCGTTGAACTTTGATTAGATGATTCCATGGATGTTCGAATTCAACTCATCCATTCACATTCGTTGGAATGTACTAGAGTACCTTGGGAATCATTGACATTAATGGTGATCTCCCTCGCGCTTGTTAACGGTTTACATTATTGACTGGTAATCAAGTGGTTTCTACCATGTTCGACATCAATACATCTATTCACATGGTTAGTTTCATACTACATCAGGATCAGTAAGAAGACCCTGGGTTGAGTGATCACTTTGATATGTACTTTTCCCAGGTTGCGAAGGAGTTTCTCTTGAACAGTGGCACATATACTGTCACATAGATCCACTTTGTATTGGTTGTGTCTATGTCTTGTCATCTCGTAGATCCACTGTGTATTCTTCGTGGCTATGATTAGTTCAGATCATATGAGTATATATCCACACTGTATCCTCAGTGCTATACCTTTTATCAATACAATTATGGATCCGCAGTGTGTTTTATGGCGGCCATATCTTGCAAGTCTTTATCACCCAAGCATAGGTATGCCTGCCTTGGGTTTGAAACATGTCATAATATTCGTTGGATGTTTGTGTGCAGCTTCTGTCAGGTTCTCTGCATCTATACCCTTGCTTGAAAGTCTACAAAGAATTTCAGTTATCAGTTCTCATCTTCTAACTTCATACTTTGGGGGGCAATCTGTTACACATCAACATTACTCGCTTCGATAAGTGTCGCAAGTGTCAAGCAAAGCATACTGCCATGATGCCTATGTCATAATTATAATGACATCAAAAAGACACTTGAAACACCTCAAACACTTGATTTGGAGGAAGATGAATGGTTAACTGGAGTTATGTACCTCTTGCCATCTGAAAGAACCATTGAATCTGGGTTTTTAGAAGAGAGCGCTCCCCTATACCTCTCTCAGTAGTGCTGGCACTCCTATATAGAGTATTATGGAGTGTTATAACACTTAACAACCCTTCTAGAGGAGACCTACTACTTTTGGGAGTGCTGGCGCCCCCTATACATGGCCATGGAGCGCTATAATGCTCTGACATCCCTTTTGACAGAGCGCTACCTATTCTGGGCAGCAGTTGGTCTGTTGAGGAGAATAAGGGGAAGATCTTTTCAATCTTGGAAGGCAGTTGGATTCAAACCCCTGGTCCAACCATGATCTTAGGGAAGATCCCTGACTTAAGGAGGAGAATCCTCAACTTACCCTAAAGATATCTCAAGTGGTTGGGCCTCTCTAAACCTATATAAGCAGGCTCTATCATGGTGAAAAGGAGGAAAGAATTAGAAGCATGAAACCTATGATCTCATAGGAGACACACAGTGAAATAGAGGAGAGTAATCAGTGAAGTTGCTGTCATCCTGATCGTGGATCTTTTGAGCAAGGGTTAGACAAAGAGGATTTGACGAAGTTGCTGCATTCGCATCTACAGTTGTAAGTTTATTTCGTTATTGTTCTCATCAATATAACACACTTGGCATGTTTCTTTCCAGTTTGTACTTAATATCAAATGAAATTGTCTCTAATAGATAGGTCTATTTCGAGCTAATATCAACAGAGTAGGAAGTGGTTGTACTATTGTTTGTCTACAGGGCTTATCGAGGAGCGAAAGATTGGAGCTCAACTCAGAGCGTGCAGGGACAAACACCGGTAAAAGGTACGTATTTCCTCCTTCCTATTCATGCATTAGTTTGTGTAGACATAAAAGGAAGTTAGTTTCCATGATAATCATCTTCTGTCTTAATATTTAAGAGTCTAGCTCTCAAGAGGAGATCTACCTGTCCGCAGGGAGATTTTCCTTCAACAAAGGTATGTTTTTTTTTTCCAGGTCATCTCACCATTTTCACACTAATGTTTTTTCTAGAGTGATTCAGACCTTGAAATTGATATACCATTGAGGAAACATATCCAATTATCTATGGTAAAAAATTAGGCTTATGGGTCTTTGTATTTTTGGAGTTACACTCTATGGAAAATAGGGTTTGTGGCTAGTTCTGAAACTAGTCAAAAACAGGTGTTTCAGGTAAAAATGTCATAAATTCTTCATAAAAGATCCAAATTTAGTGAAACCAATTGTGTTGGTTATAGTACAGTATTTAGTATGTTGTGTAACAATTTTAGAACAATTCACCAAATATTCCATGTGGGGCACGCTCTACAAGGCCGCTCTCTAGAATAAGCCAGAATTCCGCAAGGTATGACATTTTTGCTATAACTCCTTTTCTGAGAGGTTTCAAGTAGTGACACCTCGAAGAATTGTATAGAACACACTGAAGAACATTGTGTATCAGTTTAATATATTTATTCATTACAAGTACAAAGTTGTGATTATTTCAAGTCAGGGTTGTTTACTAATCCAAAACTAGTGATGTGAGACTAAAGAAAAGTTTGATGTAAATGCTAGTCTCTTGTTGTTTAAAGTTAAGGAAGGTTTGAAGGTATGTGATCATATACACCAGGTCTATTACAAAGTTATAAATCATATTTGGATGATGAAATTAATGAGGGATTTTGGTTGAGGTACAAGTTGGGTACATGGTTGAGGCAAGTAGTTGATGAGTTGGCACATACATGAGGTGTACAATTGATGATGTTGGTACATATTGGTGAGTCATAGCTGATGAGTATTTGACACATGATTGGTACATACTTGGTACAGTTTGATTACAGATTGTTTGGTATAGGTTGGTGCTTGGTTGATGCACTTGTTTATGGTACATGTTGATTACAGGTTTAGGTACATGTTGATGCATGGTTGATGCATGGTTCAAGTTTATTGGTACATGTTTACAATGGTATATCTCACAGTGATAGTGTGACAGTGGTTCCATCATTCTACTTCTACTTCAGGGCGGTTGGACGTGGCAAAGAGAGGTGGTTGTAGCCACCTTTCGGTTGTAGCCAAAGAACGTAGGGGGTTGTAGCCTCCTTCTGGTTGTAGCTAGAGAATTGGGGAGTTGGAGATTCCCTCAGGTTGTAGCCTGAGAAACTAGGGGGTTGGAGCCTCCTTCCAGTTGCAGTTGGAAAACTGTTGGCCCTTGACCAAGTTTTGGGAGTTTCTTGGTCATATTGAACTTTTTTGGGACTTTGACAGCTTGTCGAAGATGGAGTGCTAGACGAAGCAGAGATTGCAGAATCTTGGCCCACTTTTGGGTCCCTTTTGGGTTTTTTGGGATAATGTAATGGGAATGGGATGTTGGCCCATGGGTTTTTCCCATGTGTAGGCCTATTTTGTATGTATAAATAAGTAAGCTAGGTGATATAAGATGTAGTACATCTATGTAATGGTAAATATTTCTATGTGCAAGTGATCTATGTGATTGAGTAGGCTCTGTGCATACTGTTGAACTTGCAGTGTTAAGTGAAAGTCGTTGTAAGGAGATATGGAAGGCTTTGTGCTGTAACACAAGGAAGAAGGATCTAGTGAGATACACAGATATTATGTCCTATGCGAAGAAGATTTTTTGTGGCTCAGTGATGTAACCAATTAAAGACACTAATAAAGAAGAAGAGTTGGTGGATGTAGCCCCAGGGTGGGGGTGAACCACGTAAATATGTGTGTTATTCTTATTGATTCGACTTGATGTGTTTATTCATTATTTTGCTAAGTGATTTGATATATTTAGATAGATCTAATTATGCTTTGTGCTTCTTAGAGGTGTGTGAGTGTTAGATCAGACATGAATGAGGATGCTTAGTGCTGATATACCAAATCTGATCTATTTTACTGTTGCTAAGTGCTGAACTACCTTAGATATAAGTAAATGCTACGATGCTCTGTGCTATCTGCGAAGTATAATAAGGGTTGAATATTGACAAATGATCGATGCTAAGTGCTGTGTAAGAAATATAATCATAGATCTGTGTCCCAACTACAATTGCAGACACTTGAGTCTTGCATCCACCCTTGCCTCTACCTTAGGTGAGACTTCATCTGCTTCACAGGTGTTGCCGAAAGGGATGGTAGTTAGGGCTTTGTTGGTGCGCTCTTGAGAGTTGAACCTTGGGTCTGCCCCTGTGCCAACAAATGGTTCCATTGCTAGGACCTGAAACTGTGATTTCTAGGAACTAAAGAAGACAAAGATTTGTGCAAAGATTCGATTTGAAACCGTAGAAGCTTTGTGCATAGATCTGTTTCCCTAGTGTGCAACATCCTACTTGACTTGTGAAGCTTTGTTCCAAGAAAGAAAGGTCAGATCTGCAAGAAAAGAGGTCGATACTGAAGAAAAAAAGAAATATCTGAATGCTTTGTGCTCTAAGAAAGGTAAGAGTGGAATTTTCTGATTAAAAGAGGTAAGATCTGTAAGCTCTGTGCTCTGATAAAGGAAAGAATAGTTAAAAGTTCTAGATCTGAAAGATTTGTACCCTGTAGAAGTAAGATAAGTGGAAATTTTTGTTTCTAAAGCATGGATCTAGGTATGTTTGATAGATTCTGTCCTAGCTTAAAAACTAGGGCATTAATAGATGAAATAAGGTTTGATATGAATAGATCTGATAAGAATAGTGATAGATATGTTATACCTATGCATAGAAAGAATGTTTGGACTAACAAATGGATGCAGGATCCTAGAAAGCATTTGTTGCAAGTTAGCTACCATGATTCTAGTGCACAATACATGAGAGGTTAGGGATCATTTAAAATAAAGAGAGGATTAACCCTCTGTTACAATTGCAGGAAATCGAGACATCTAGCTAAAGAATGCCCTGGTGGAAGGCCTAGTTGCCTTTGTTGTAAATCTCTAGACCATGAGGTATTGGATTTCCCCAGAATGATTGCTAATCTTGAAGGAATGAATCTGAACCAAGAGGCAGATCCAAAAATAGCAGAACCCTAGAAAGAATCAGTGAAAGTATTGCTATAGATGAAAGAAACCTTGAATGACCACCGACATGTCGGGTTATCAGAGATCTTTAAAGAAAAAGAATGCATCAAAGGAAGAATAGGGGACTTTGACATTGATTGTGTTCTAGATAAGGAAAAACAGATGAATATCATGACAAAGAGAACTTGGGAAGCTATACAGAGGCCTGCTATGATTCCTTCATTAGGAGGAATATGACTATTGAGAGGAAAATTGGTAAACTTATGTGGAAGGCTCACTCATATATCTATGAATGCCAATGGAATTTTGACTGAATAAGATTTTGAGATTATTAAATTTATTGAGGAAAACACCCCGTTTACCATGCTAATAGGAAAACCCTGGATTGATAGAGATCAAGCTAGACGAAAGGAAGAAAAAGAAGTTTTGGAACAACAAAAACAAGAATTACAAGAATTCATGACCAGAAGGATTGCACAGTTGATTGAAGAACATGAGAACAGATCAAAGATATTTCACACTAGAAACATTGATGTCGAAGCTACAAGAACATTGGAAGACCCACAAAAGACTAAAGTACCTATCCCAGACAAAGAAGAAATATTACCCCTGAGTCCTAGGAAAGAACCTCAACATTGCGCAGTGACTATGCTAAAAGAAGATAGGAATCGGAACGACAAAAGACAGATCAACTTGAATATTACTGGAAAGAAGGCTAGCAATATAAGTAAGAAGAGGGATAAGATTGAAAAGTTATAGAAGGCTCCAGAGGGGGCATCACAGAAAGAAAACTTGCAGAATGGGATCTTCGCAGGGATATCATAACAACGACATAGGTCACTTCACTGTGGCAAAGCAATATAGCCATTGGGGACGATATATCCGTTTGAATGATGCTCCGAACGAATGGAAAAACATTTATGGCTCATCATCAAACCGTTGGACCATGCATCACTCTGAACACCCTCCACAGGTTTCGACCCCTGATGTAGTTCAGAGCAGACAGACACTTTCTCTACATCACAACGCGCACTGACGAACACAAGCAACAGTTACAGTCCTACTATAAATTAACAGAAGAAGATCTGGAGGAGATAAAAAAGGAATGGTCGACGAACCTCCTTGTTCAAGCTGACCCTGCAGAGATATCTGATGTAGACTATCCATAAACTGCGTAGGATATACCTGGACCTAGCATGCAACAAAAGATCAATGAAGTACAAGACTTAAGCAGTGCCTCGGTGAAGACTGCTTCCGTCACGCCAGAGAAAGAGGGTGATGGCGAAGAGTTAGAAGAATTTGAAAAAAACCACAGAGATGAAGTGGATATTTTGAAGAAGAGGAAGGGTTCACCTCAGAAAACTTCTTCCCGCAAGAATTCCAAAGCTCCCGTGACTATGCTGCAGACCACACTAACCCCAGATGAATTCAACTTCATCGTCGCAGTTCTGAATGATGTTGCGATGGATATAGTAGAGAAGAAAGATACTAAACAAGAGGATATGTATAGTCGGATCGAGATAGAGATCCAAGTAGTGTAGCAGGCACTTCAGTCCAAGCGCGCAGTCTCCACTGTGCCCCTGTCAGTCGGAACACCAGAAGTAGGATATTAGCTAGCTCAACTCCACCGGATCGTAGATTTAGTCAAGGCTCAACTTCAAAAAGCGCAAGATGAAGCAGAGCAAGCCACTCAGGCTTTAACACAGGTACAAGGAGTTCTTATGGAGAAACACAACACGTCAGAACAAGAAAGTATTGCTCTCCAAGCAAAATGGGATGCAGAGAAAGTAGAGTTACAACAAAGCAAGGAACGGTTGCTGGCAGAGAAACTCAAGATAAAGGAACTGGTCAATAGAGCACTTCACTTTGTAACCATCGTCAAAGTACAGATAGAAGAACCAGTTCCACAGCAGGTGGCACAACTGGAAGAAGTGATCCAGAAGCTCCAGCAGTGCATTGCAGATCTAGAGCTTCACGAAGTACCTGAGACCCCACAGGAGATCAGAGACCAAAGAGAAATAACTGACCGCAGTGAAGTTCACAGACTAAAATCTCTAGCCTTGGAGTGCAAGCAGCTGAGTAACCGTAGCACCCAGACATATGAGAACCTCATCGAGAACCTAGAGTTATATAAATTGGAGTCGCAGCTCCAAGAGGCAAAGTATGAAGCTGAAAAGCTACAGACCTAGTTGAAGGCCCTATCACCTATAGAAATAATGAAGAGATATCATGAGAAACGCACGACCCAATAGTAGATCCATACAATCCATAGCAAAGTGATGGACGTGACTCAACGACTTCAACTGGTGCAAGATAAGGCATGTCAACTGTTCACAGAGGTTGAAAGCCGAGGAGTAGAGCTAGAATAGGTTGTGAGTACAACATAAAAGTGCATAGAGGGACCCAACAATGACACAATCATCCAGGAGTTTGACGAGCAAGAGGCTGTCGCACAACAGCAGGTCGAAGTAGCTTGAGCCAAGCTCGAGGCATTCGAGGTTGAATTGATCAGACCAGAGTGACTTAGGATGACTCACATGTGAGTGTTGGGGGCCTGTTGGTCCTTGACCAAGTTTTGGGAGTTTCTTGGTCATATTGACCATTTTTGGGACTTCGACAGCCTGTTGAAGATGGAGCACCAGAAGAAGCGGAGATTACAGAATCTAGGCCCACTTTTGGGTCCCTTTTGAGTTTTTTGGGATAATGTAATGGGAATGGGATGTCAGCCCATGGGTTTTGCCCATGTGTAGGCCTACTTTGTATGTATAAATAAGTAAGCTAGGCTATATAAGAGGTAGTACATCTATGTGATGGTAAATATTTCTATGTGCAAGTGATCTATGTGATTGAGTAGGCTCTATGCATACTATTGAACTTGCAGTGTTAAGTGCAAGTCGTTGTAAGGAGCTGTGGAAGGCTTTGTGTTGTAACGCAAGGAAGACGTATCTAGTGAGTTGCGCAGATGTTTTGTCCTATGCAAAGAAGGTTTTTGGTGGCTTTGTGCTGTAACTGATTGAAGACACTAATAAAGAAGAAAAGTTGGTGGACATAGCCCCAGGGTGAGGGTGAACTACGTAAATCTGTGTGTTATACTTTGTGCTTCGACTTGATGTGTTTATTCATTCTTTTTCTAAGTGATTTGATATATTTAGATATCTCTACTTATGCTTTGTGATTCTTAGAGGTGTGTGAATGTTAGATCTGACATGAATGAGGATTCTTAGTGCTGATCTACCGGATCTGATCTGTTTTACTGTTTCTAAGTGTTGAAATACCTTAGATCTAAGTAAATGCTGTGATGCTCTGTGCTATCTGTGAAGTATAATAAGGGTTGAATATTGACGAATGATTGATGCTAAGTGCTATGTAAGAGATATAATAACAAATCTGTGTCCCAACTAAGGTTGCAGACACATGAATCTTGTAACCACCCCTGCCTCTACCTCGGGTGAGACTTCATCTGCTTCGCAGGTGTTTCCGAAAGGGCCTGTAGTTAGGGATTTGTTGGTGCGATATTGAGCGTTGAACCTTGGGTATGCCCCTGTGCCAACAAAAACAAAGGAAGTTGGTGCTTCCAATGAATGTAATTCTTCAAGACATATAAGATAAAGCATTCTGTGGTTTTCTTCCGATTTGGGTTTCCACGTAAAACACTGGTGTACTATGTATGTGTGTGATTGTTCATTTCTTATTGCTCATTTTTGGATAATAATTCTACATTGATATAACACTTGGATTATTTGGAGAAAAAGGATTATAATTACACTATTACTGATTCACCCCCCCTCTCAGTAATCCAACAATAACAATTACAGATATAAAGAATTGACCATCTATATGATCCTGAACGAATTCCTCCACATTGATAGCATTATGGAATAGGATCGTATCATTCCCTTAGAAACCTAGAGTACACTCTTAGGAGTAGAAAAATGAAACCCGAATACCTTTCTTTGCACATGACGCGGTCCTGAATCTGGGGATTTTGAAGGTCGAAGTTCCTGTAAGGAAAGCATAAATTCTTAAATAGCAATTGTCCAACAGAAATTAAACAAGTATGCAACATAATTGCTAGAGCGAATTAAGAAATGAAATTATACAGGAAATTCACTTAACTCGTGAATTCGGGAAAAACAAATGTCCTTCTTCCATTCACATTATTGTTGAGAAAACGTCCCTAGACCAAAGGGGGAAGCAGACCAAAGAATTCCTGATGGGTACCCTCACAGCAAAAGGGGTCCCATCACTGGATTGGTAACCAAAACTTCTAAATCAAACATTCTAGGAAATAAATAAATATACAATAATAACACATCAAGAATTGAAAATATGAACTACAAGGGTTCACGTGGTATGTGTATGTTGAATGCATTAATAAAGTCTGAGTATCGATTTAAATATTACATACCGAAGATAATGCATTGCTCAAATATTTAAACACAAAGTTAAATGCTATATTCCAAATACATTTATCAAAGTCAAAACATTGATTGACTATCTATTCTGAAGAGAATGCATTGCTCAAAGTTTTAAATATAGAGTTAATATTATATGCCGAATACCAGGCATTGAATGTTATTTCCCACACACAGACAACGATGTTAACAGAATGAAAGACGTTAACCCCAAATTTAATTACAGACTTAAATAATTGCATGCTGGAGGGTACTTCTTAAACCAAATTTTCAGTACACAGACCCCACTTGATATATACATAAATATGTGCCGAAGGGAAAATATAACAATACTTTAAAAAATGACTTCAGATGCAGAAGCCATCTAGTGGGTTTGGGGAAAATCTACACAATGGTGGATCCGCAAGAAAATCCAACACAACGATATCAAACAGAGATGACGAAATGTTATAACATCTTATCGAAATAGAAATTTTTCCTTTCAAACATGATGCACCATGCAACACATAGGGTGGAATTTTGAGGTGCATATTGAGAAAGACATATACACTCATGATTTCCAGATAACCATCGAGATCATGGAAGAGTATCAGTCAGTAAGTCATGAAATCAATTCCAACTAGGGTAAGAACCGTCAGTAGGATGGAAGTGAGGATTAAATCCCCCCAACTCAAGAACCTTGTAAACTTCAGTAAGTCCCTTCCCATACCCTGCTAAGCCTTCATTACGGACTAGAAATCCCACGCAATTCACAGAGACTCAACATTGGGTCACAATGCATAAATATAAGGGAAATCCATAGAAGAGAATAGAGGACCGAAGATAAATAAACCCTTATATAATTCCTGTGCAAGATTGTTGAAGTCGGAAGCAAGAAGGCGGAACACCAAGATTTTAGAAAGGTTTTATAACAACACAATAGGGAGGTATCCTTACCTGGTTCGAGGTGGCGATCGGTAGAAATTCCGTTATCTGTTCTTTTTCCGCCCAGGATGAACCTTCTCCATGGTATATACACCAGATCGACTCTCCACAAACATATTTGGAGAAGTTTCACAGAGTGACAAATCTAAAAGGAGGGACCAAAACCTAATTAGACCTTTCCAAAAGCAAAGTGAGAGATAGTTAATGAACTGGTACCTTGACATGTGACTAATGTGAGGTGGCCCACTCTGCATTGGACACGAAGGCCAGATGACAGGCCTCGGAAGGGACCCTGCACAGACCACCATTAAGTGACTGGATGAAGGTTTCAATGCGACCCTAACAATCACACTGCCATTTTTTTGTGTTGAGTTAATGCAAAGGAGGGCGATGTTCTAGGACTTTACATTTGTAACTATCGAGGTTAAGCTCTCGTTTTAGTTATGGTGTAACGATCGGGCAGTTATTGTTACACAACTCGTAAAGGAAGGATGTTACCTTTGGACCCCAAAAATATCCGACCAAATCCGTTAACGCTAATACAAACCAGGAACTAAACTCATCTGATCCTTCATAAGTGGCCAAACTAAGACTAAACCTAAAGTCACATCTAGAGTGAAGGCTGTGACTTGATTTTACGAAAACGGTATGCATGCTGGAACCCTTTATTTCACGTGACCTGGTTTTTGTTTTTCTATGCACCTTAATACCATCAGGAAGGACATGATTTCCGCAAGACTTCAGGAGATACCCAACTGAAACATTCGTATCATAGAAATGTAAATTATGAAAGGCCTTAATGGTATAATTCGTAATATATATATTCCAAAATGTCCTTACTTGTTTCTATAT
>ML819482.1:208098-218543 GCA_009831015.1 Picea engelmannii
TCAACAATCCCTCGGCTTCCCCACTTCCCTTCCAGGGCTACAACAACATGTCGAACATGAAGTATCAGAGCTTTGTAACTAATTCCAAACACACTAGGGAAGAATTCCTAGCAAATATCTCACCTGGAGAGAATGTTCATGGACCTGCTAATCTGCCTCTTCAACAACAAATATATTACCTGGATATAATTCTCACGGGCCTGAAAATCTGTCTCTTTGACAACACATATCTCACCTGGAGAGAATGCTCATGGGCTTGAAAAACTACCTCTTTGATAACAAATCTCTCACCTAGAGAGAATGCTCACAATCCTGATAACCCTCCTCTTTGACAACAAAAACTCTGGTTACTAAATGGAAACCCATTTCCAAGTTTTTCTCTGTAGGTAAGGTAATGGTCATCCCTTGTTTATATGGTTTGACCCCTCCATAAAAATGAGTGAATCCTCCCAAAATACACTAAGGTTCATCCATATATTTGCATGGTCATAACTTGACACTTGTCACCTTCAAAATTATCTTTAGCCACTTGGTGACTTGTTCCCATACCCCAGGAACTTAGAATAAATAAATATACTTGAATTATACTTTTTAGAAATATTAATAAAATATTCCCTTGGACTGAAGCCCCCTTGGCTTAGCCCCTCTTCATAAAATTTTAGCCCCCTTTTCCCTTTTCGGTGGAGTTTATCCCCTTGTCTCTTTTCGTCTGATTGGTCTGCGCACAACGATGTGATTTTATTAATAATTTCAGTGTGATTACATTTTACAAGGATATGCACACTGGCCTTTTTTCATCTTGGTTCACCAACCCAATAACCACACAGGCTCTTCAACCTCACACACACAACTCGGTTCAATGTGCACTTCAATGTGATCCTCGTGCACTTACTCAGGTGTGCACAACACTATTGAATGTGCGCACCCTTCCCTTGATGCGAAATCCATGCCAACTTGCACAGGTGTGCACACCATTGTGGAATGTGTGCACTCTTTCTTTGGAAAAAAATCCTCATGCACTACTCAAGTGCGCGTAAAACCGAACCAAATCTTGGTGCCAACGACTCACCAACCTATATGTACATTTACATTTTCATTTACAATTGGGGTTCAGATTAGGGGTATTACACTAACACTAAAATAAATTTCACTTACTACGCTGGAAAAAATGTTAGAGCACCAAAAGATAATAGAGGTCTAGAAATAAAAGATCCAATTCTCATGAATATATCTCTAGGAGCCAAAATTGTATGGTGTCTAATATCAAGAATGGTGGAAATAATTTTTGGTTAAGAAATATTTCCACTATAGCATGAAAACAATTCTTACTATTAAAATTTATGTGGTGAGAGTTTTCTTCATTGTTTGAAAAATCCACAGTATTATGATTTGTTTGTCGACGTTTCAGATCCATATGATAAACCTATGTGGGAGGAACGAGGCTCTCTGATTTGGAATTGTGTAAAGTGAAAATACCATTAATCAAATCTAAGTTATCATGGGTTCAAGTGAATGGTAAGATAATTAAAATATGAGAGGAAGACATTAAGAGAATGGATGGCCTCTCAACGAATCAAAAATTTGTTCGATCTCTCTCTTTGGGATGATATAATTGATGGAAGATCGACGAGGTGGAAACACTTGTCTCCTATAAACCAATTGGTCCATCAAATGGTAGATTTCACCTCTTTTCTTTGCGGATTAGCACATGTGTATAGATATACAATAGATCATTGGGGATGGGGTTCTTTGGGCTTTGTTTACTCAGTAAAATTGGGTTATAGATCTCATTTATTAGAACTTCCATTAACCACATGCTCAAGAATATATAATCACATTTGGAGAGGAGATGGCCAATGAAAGGTGAACAACTTTATTTGGATTATGGTGCATGGGCGACTACTAATGACAAAGAATCTCCAAAAACATGGAATTCATAGGCCTTCCAAATGTGTACTGTGTAATATTTAGGCCAGGGATGGATAGAGGGAATAGGTAACTCCAAAGATGATTTATTATCATTAACATAATACATTCATAAATATAATGTGAAGTGAACTTTGTTTTCATCTTCCAAGGGGTCCAAATGACTCTTCATATTCACCTATGACTCTTCATACTTCTCCTAAATAATATTTAGAATAATATTTACAAAGTACCTCAATCCCTAAGGATTAGGTATTTAACATTCCCCCCCTTAATTTGAAGGGGTGTTTGTGAGTCCAAGGATCATTATGAAGTTTTCAATTTTTTCTCTTTCAAGCACTTTGGTGAATATGTCTGTAGTTTTCTCATTTGTGGAACAATGTCTCGAGTGAATAGTCTTGGCCTCTACATGATATCAATTCAGATGGTACTTTGTGTTGATGTGCTTGGTTTGATCATGGAATCTAGGATTCTTGGTCAGCTTGATTGCAAAAGTATTCTCAACCAAAAGAGGAGTACAATTTACCTATTTCTATTTCATACATTCAAGTATTTTCCTAAGCAACACAATCTCCTTTGTTACTTCTGCAACTTCCACATATTATGCCTATGTTGTGGAATATGATGGAGATGATTGTTTGCGTGATATCTATGAGACAAATACTAATCCAATACTCATGAGATAGCCTAAAATTGAAAATAAATTTTCTTTATCCCCATCAAAGTATGAATAAGAATACCCAATCAAGTTGAAGACATCCACCTTATAATACTTGAGTCTAAAGTTTTTAGTTCCCTTCAAGTATTTTAGAAGTTTTTTGCAGTAGACCGATGTCCTTCACAAGGTTTTTGCATGAACCTAGAAATAATACCAACAACAAATGAAATATCTGGTATGGTCATGGTAAGGTAGATAAGACTTCCCACAATTTGTCTGTACTTGGTTACATCCTCAAATCCATTCCCTTCTTTTGATGTGAGCTTCAAATTCTATTCCATTGGAGTAGAGAGAGGGTTACTTCTTTTGGGAGAAGAATATGTACATTGGATTTGAGTCACTTCAATACCCAAGTAGTAGTGAAGATGTCTCAAATATGTCATCTCAAATCCTTTCTTTATGGATACAATATAGCTTTCATTTTTCCCTCTTATCAACAAATCATCTACATACACTACAAGATATACAATTGTTTTTCCAATTTTTTTGACAAAAAAAGTTGCATCATCAAGATTAAAGTGTTTGAAATTTAATTTTAGAAGCTTCTTAGTTAGATTTTCATACCATGGTCACAATACTTGTTTCATTCCATATAAGGATTTTATGAGTTTGCATACTTTATGTTCTTGTTCCTTCACAAAAAAACCTTCTGGCTAAGACATGGAAAAATTATCTGTCAAGTCTCCATTCAAGAAAGTAGTTTTCACATCCATTTGATGAAATTTCTATCCATTATGTGCTGCCAAGGAAAATAGAGTACGAATGGTAGCCGTTTTTTCTATTATGGAAAAAGTACCCTCATAATCAATGCCTTCTTTATGTGCAAATCCTTTTTCCATGAGCCTCGTTTTGTGCTTTTCAAGTGAGCCATCTAATTTGTACTTGTTCTTGAAGACCCATTTGCAGCCAATTGGTTTGGTTCTGAATGAAGCGTCCACTAACTTCCATGTCCCATTCTTGATGAGAGCATCATACTCCTTCTGCATGACTTCTTTTCACTCATCATAAGAAGAGATTTCTTCAAAGTATGTTGGTTCAAAGTTAGTATATAAATTCAATTCACAACCATATGAAATATCCATATCATATACATCACCTAAATTTGAATTATCTACAACACCTCCTTGTCTTGTAGAAGTTATAGTTCCTCTCTTTCCAACCTCAATAGGATAAACACTTTCAAGTGTATTTATAAGCCACTTTGATGGACCGTTCTAAGATGGTTATGCTTCCTCCACCAATTGAGATGGGGCTACATTTCCATCAAGGTTCATCCTTTCAATCCTCGCAATAATATAATTCAAACACAATTCCTATTATGATGAAGTGGTTGTAACTTATTCATGAGGGGGGGGATAGTGCTTCAAAAGGAGATTCTAGAGATTGATCCAATATAGGGATCCCCCCCTCAATATGTGGAATCTCATCATCAAACTCATGATATGTATTTACATGGGTGAATCTATCCAGATGATCAAGTTGCCTCTCAATAGTTTTATCATTCTTGGTGGATTCAAGAAAAATCACATCTTTTGAAAGAATGAAAATTGTGTTTACCTCATCATAAAGATGATATGCCTTGGTGATATTTGAGTACCCCAAGAATATTCACTTTCAACTCCTTGCATCAATCTTGTTTCTTTACTCCTTAGAAATTAAGGCATAACAAGTGGAATAAAGACCTTGAGATGCCTCACCGAAGTAATGCACCCATACCACATTTCCTAAGGATTATTCTTCCCAAGAGCATGATATGGACTCCTATTTTTCACATATAATAGACATAGAACTGCATCATCTCAAAACATCAATTTCACATTTTTCAAAAACATCATGGAATGTGTTATCACACTAAGTTGCCTTGGGTCTTTAGCCCTTAGTTTTAATTTTTCTAAGCCTTTATATTTTTTGATTTTGATTTGTTTCTTAAAGGTGTGATTTACTTAGGTTATCTTGATAAATAAAGGCTTAAGTCATGAATCAAGTTTTGATCCTCACATAAACTTTTGGCATAGGTTCATTTTCTTGGCTTATGTTTCGACCCCCTTCATGACTTGACACTAAGCTTGATTCACCCCATGACCAGATTGAATTGACATGTCACCCTCCTCACTCATGCCTTTGTAGCCTTGCCATGTTATCCCTTTGTCCTATGCTTAATGGTCAAATCATTTTTTTGAAAAGGGAGCGCTTTCAACTCACTAGGAGTTTCCGTAGAACACTCCATGTCCTTCATCTTTTACCATGATTTGTTATCATAACGTTGATGTCATGTCTGCCTTTTTTTCAGCACCATGGTTAGTTAAAATATGCCTTCGAGGATTCATGTTTATGAGCTTTTCTAACGGTTTTCAAATTTTGAAAGCTCAAAACTCTGCACTGCAAAAACTACCAGTTCGGACCAGTTTGCAGTGGCGCTATAGATCAAATGCTGAGGTGGATTCCGAGGTCGATTTACTCATGATACGCTTCTAAAATTTCTTTGAAACTCCGAGTTATCCTCATTCTCTAGGTATTCCATGGTTTCCCTCATCCGCATATCAATTTCAAGGAGTAATTATCACTTGGAGTTTGGGTAGCGATCATGTCTGCATAATTGGATGAGGTATTTTCCCTTGTGCTTTCCTATAAGTCTTTCTTTCACTCAAACCCGTAGTCATCATCACCTGGTTATCATTCTTAATACATATTCTTGTAATGCTCCCGAGTTCTGAGTGCCCAAGCAAGCTTTATCTCTTGTATGCACACTGTGCTACCTAAAATCGCTCCTGAAACCACGTTGCCTTTTCCTCCCTGCTTTCTCTACCATTTGAATTGGAGTGTGTTTTAACCTGGTTTTCAAAGATTATCATAGTGGATCCCTTCACCATATGATTATTCCTCAGTTTTGATATCTGCAAAAATTTAAGGGAGGGAAATTCACAACCATTGTTTCCTAAGCTAACAAGCAGTTTGAGTTAGGGGAGATTCCTGGAAAGGGGCAACCATTATTCACTATCAAATTCTTATTGAAGTTTGACTCTTTTGTTTTACTGGCCATCACTACACTATATATTTTAAACCTTTCATCCTAAACTATGGAGACTCTTCAGAAGAAGAAGTTGCATAAGGGAGGTACTGTGGTTAGAACTGAGCCTACAGACATGCATTTATTTGAGACAGAGCCCATGTCTAGAGAAGTTTTTCAAAGGGTGGGATGCCTTACTTTCTGCCCAAAAATGCAGAGGGGTCATCCTGAGGTGGAGAGGCAATTTGCCTTACATTTTGATGGCTTGAAGACTAAGGTAGGGGACCTAGAATTTGAGGTGTCTGAGACCTCTATTTCAGTAGCTACAAGGATCCCTATCATAGGAGAGAAATGGTTTAAATCCATGGATTTGAATGCATCCTTTTCCAAAGACTTCCTTAAGCTATAATATCAAGCCGACAATCTGTCCAAAGGGGTACCAAGAATTCATCTGGTTGGGGAGTTTGATAAAATGTTGAAGATCATTCAAAGGTACTTCACATGTGAGGGGAGGTTCAATACACTATACCATTACCATATAAGGATTCTGCTCCATTTTACTGGAAAAGATGAAATGAACATTCCCTTCTATTTGTTGAGAAGTATAGGCAAAATGTCAGATAGAGTTCAATCAAAATCAAAGGCTGTGGATATTAGCATTTTTCATTTTGGGTTGATTAGAATGATGGTTTCTGAAGAGCTGAGAAAGAGGAACATCTCATGGGAACACTTCATTTCTTCTACTCACATGAAATTGGATATAGAAGCAACTCCTCAATCACAGGTACCAAGCCCTTTGCCATCCACCAGTGCTTCTCCAACAAGAAAAGAAAGAGTAAGGCCCTTGTTCAAGATCAAGAAGCCATCAATGAAGTGGAAGAAATAGAGAGGGAGTCCTACCATTCTCCACAAAGAGACATCTCACCCCCTCTTGCACCAGAATTAGAAGAGGTCCCTTTCTCTACTAAATCCACAACCAAGAAAGGAAGGAAACTACACTTCTCTTCATCTCCTTCAATAGCTAGTAAAAAAGTCAGAAGACCTTTCACAAGATCATCATTTCTTGAGGAGGATGTTGAAACTCAAGCCCTATCAAAGGTTTCCATCCTGAAGAAAAACAAGGATAAGGGCAAACTCATTGAGAATCCCGCGGCTTTCATTCCAAAGAAGAAGAGGGATAAGGGAAAATGCATTGAGAATCCTGTTGAGAAAGAAGAGGTAATCCCTGTGCAACATTTGGACGAAGCCATAAACATCCTGTTGAGACTGTCCACATCACCACTCCACCTAGCAACCAGACCTTCAAAATATTGATTAAACAACTCAGGGAAGCTAGGAAGGAGGTGGCTCATTTGAAATATGAAGCCCTATCTGAAAGGATTAAGATGAAAGAGCTCATGGATGGCTACAACCACACTCTTGAATTAGCAATATTTGCAACAAGAAGAGCCCAACCTCTTCATAGGCAACTCAAGAACCTCTATAGGAAAAACAAAGACTTTTAGTCTCAAAACATAAATCTCAAAGCAGAGTTGCAACAATTCCAGGATGAGATGGCTTAAAGAAAATTGAATGTGTTGGTTGAAGCTACTATTGAAAAGGAGAAGCCAGTAGCCAAGGAAAACATAACTCTAGTGAAGAAGCCTATTACTACTAAAGGGAAGCATGCTAATGTGCCAAAGGGAAGTCCTCCTTCCATAAGAAGGAGTGTCAGGTTGATGAAGTGATTGGTGAAAGGTGAGCTCCATTTTTGAAGATGGCCCCTTTTTGCAAGGATAAGTGATTGAGGAAATATTAATTTTTTTCCACCTATACAGGCTATACAGGTTTCTAATGCATACTTCTCAAGGCTTTTGGTGTTTTGCAAAGATTTAATATCTTCAACAGAAGTAGCACAAACATTTCGTAGCGCTATGGCGCTACAAAATTGTCTAATTTTCATATACTATCAGTTTGCTACCTACGACGCTACCTAATCGCCTAAGACTGTTGTAGCGATGGCGCTGCTAACTTCTAGGGGTGATACCAAATATGCCAACAGTGAAATGATGGTGCTGCTAATTCATCTGGGCACTATCGAATTGCATGCAGATACACAGGCAGGTGCTACCAATTTTTTAACAGAGAGTGAATTACACAGGCAAGCGCTACCGAATTGCATGCAGATACACATGCAAGAGCTACCAAATTTTTAACAGAGAGTGAATTACACAGGCAGGCGCTACCAAAATTTTGACAGAGGCTGAATTCTGCACAGAGACACACAAGCCCAACACTACCCATTTGTCATGCCTATTTTGGAGGTTGTGCTATAGAATTAAAGGGAATTTGGTGGAGGTGCTACAAAATATCTCTACCCAGAGCGTTACTGAAATACGCTACCAGCATGTACCATGAATCAAGTGGTCCGAATTATCATCCTTGTGAGTGGCTGAAGATGTGGAGAAAGGAAGAAATGGTAACTGACAAAATGATGACAATTTACAAGCCTCTGAAGGACACTTGGCATGCAGGGAGATGCACATCAAATAACATCAAGTCAGTTCAAAGTTGGTTGGATCAGTGGCCAACATTTTCCCTTTTTATAGCATAGTTGTTAGTTTAAGCTGTTAGATGAAATTACTATTTGGATATTTTCATGGGAGGAAGGCCAACTCACACCTCCAACTGTTGCCTTCCATTTTGTTATAAATAGATATTTCAAATGCTTTAGTAGGTTCGAATGGTTGAGCTAGGCTCCCTTATTTTGTAATATTTTGATGAAGCTACTGGTTAACTGGTTATGTACTTGATTTGAGACTTCAAGATTAATATAAGTCAGATTTCTTACTCCATCTTATTTTCCTCTGATATTGAAGTATTCATGCTTGAATGATTCACATGGATTGTTGTACTGATATTATGATGAATGTTTGATTATAGTATCATTATGATGTTCTTCAGTTTCCTTAAGCTTTGAATTCAAGAAGATCTTGTGTTTGATTTTTTACTTCCTTAGGATGCTTGAAGACCCGATGTCCATAGTAGACCTCTACATTTTCCTCACCAAAGTATTCCATATATTCACCTTTACTCCCACTTACTGACTGAATTTAATCAAGACCTCAATTTCTTGTGCATGCTAGCCTAGATTTTTTAGTTATAACATTATTATCTTGAATCTTGTCCATTTGACCTCTTTAAAACTCATTTACATTTACACATAACCTGATGGGCACTGGGCTTACCTTCTATGCAATCTGAGGGTGATTCCTAGTGCTAACAGAATGAACCATATTTAAGAGATCCCAATTCATTCTTTCAACTACACCATTATGTTAAGGATTGTATGGAACACTGGTTTGATGCCTGATCCCATGTTGGAAAAGATAGTTTTCAAATTCATTAGATGTGTTTTTTTGTTCCATTATCGATACAAAGGGTGCCAATATGTGATTGTGCTTCATTTTGGATCCATACATGAAATTTTTTAAAAGTTTCAAAATCCTATGATTTATCTTTTAACAAGTACACCCAACACAACCCTATGTAATCATCAATAAAATACATGATATATAATTTTCCTTTAGAGTATGGAATAGGCATGGGGACACACAAATCAGTATGTATCAATCCAAGTTTTCTACATGCTCTAGAAGTGGAATCATTTAAATGTTGTTTTCTATGTTTTCCAAGGATACAAGCATCACATTGCTTCAATTTCCTAGGAATAGTAGGCAAACTAGAAACACCATTCTTTTTCAACAAATAAAGGCTGTCATAATTAATGTGTCCAAATATAGCATGCCATAATAGACTATATGGAAATTTACCTTCATTGTGGTGAGAGAGGTATGAAGAATTTTCTGCATGAGAAAATGTCCCTTTCAACTTCAACAATCTTCCATCCTCCACTCATTTCATAATAAGCATGTTGTTGGTAGCCTTTCTTATTTCAAATTTTCCATAAAAGATATGGATAGAGTGGACTTGTTTTCAAATGTGCACAAGGGGACACACAAATCATACCATGCCATAAGAGACTATATGGAAATGTATCTTTATCGTGGTGAGAGAGGTATGAAGAATTTTGTGCATGAGCAGATGTCCCTTTCAAATTCAACAATCTTCCATCCCCCACTCATGTCATAATGAGCATGTTGTTGGTAGCCTTTCTTATTTCAATTTTTCCATAAAATATATGGATAGAGTGGCCTTGTTTCCATTAGAATATGGAATAGGCATGTGGACACATAAATCAGAATGTATCAATCCAAGTTTTCTACATGCTCTAGAAGTGGAATCATGAAAATGTTGTTTGCTATGTTTTCCAAGGATACAAGCATCACATTGCTTCAATTTCCTACGAATAGTAGGAAAACTAGAAACACCATTATTTTTCAACAAATAAAGGTTGTCATAATTAATGTGTCCAAATATAGCATGCCATAAGAGACTATATGACAATGTACCTTCATCATGGTAAGAGAGGTATGAAGAATTTTGTGCATGAACAGATGTCCCTTTCAACTTCAACAATCTTCCATCCTCCACTCATGTCATAATGAGCATGTTGTTGGTAGCCTTTCTGATTTCAATTTTTCCATAAAATATATGGATAGAGTGGCCTTGTTTCCAAATGTACACAAGAGACAACAAGTTCCTTTGTAACTCAGGAAGATAGAGCACATCATGCAGAAGAAAATCCAGGAATCTAGGAAATTTAAGCACGATGGTGCTAGTTCCCAAAGGTTTGAGACTTGATTTATCTGCAAAATAGACTATACCATCTACATTGTCATTGAAATATTCAAA
>ML819483.1:22450-33710 GCA_009831015.1 Picea engelmannii
AGGGTAATGCACCAGTCTCATGATGATCCCAAGGAAATTGCACATTAGCATGGTGATGATCCCAATGTTGCATGGTGACAAAACCAATGCAACATATAGACTCAACTCAACTAGTCAAACTGATGTGTCAACTGAAGAGAATAGTCTCTAGGTGGAATATTATCCCCTAAAATATAGGATAATGGATAATGAATAATTATGACTAAATAAAGGGGAAAAACCTTCGAGGAAAAAAATCCTAGGTGTGTGTGAAGTAACTCCAACACCCCCCCTAAAAATCACTATGGTGAAAATAAAGAATGGGTCCCGACAACGAGGCCATGTTAGGTACCCAAATACAAAAGATACACTGAAAATAAAGTGAGGAAAGAGGGAAAACCTCATGGGAAACCTCCCCCCTCAAGTTAGAATGTATGTAAGAATAAGAACTACATTTTCTAGGCAATTGTGTCCTTCACTCCAAGACAACTTCGCAAAGAATGGAACTTCTTCTCAGTGAAGGTCTTGGTGAATATGTATGTCGTCTATTCTAATGAAGGACATAAGTGTGCGTCGATGATCCCCTAGTGTACTAAGTCCTGAATTTAGTGCATGTGGATCTTGATGTGCTTCATCCACTGCCTCTAAATTGGATCTTTGCAGAACTTTAGAGTGCTCTGGTTGTCACACCAGATGACGATTGACCGATGAAACTGAATGCCCAACTTAGTGAGAAAATGTTGTAGCCACATAGCCTGAATGGTTATGTTAAATACCCCTCTGTACTCTACCTCATTTGAAGATAAAGTAATGGAATCTTGCTTCTTGCTCGACCAACAGATAGGCCCAGAACCAAGACTGAGTGAGTAACCAAATGTGCACTTGCGATCAATGTTATCTCTAGGCTAGTCAGAATCAGTAAACTCGATGATATCTAATGTAGAGTCTGTTGCATAATGAATCCCAAAGGTGATGGTTCCCTATACATATTGAAGGATATGCTTTGAAACCTTCCAATGTATCTCATGTGACTCCTACATGAACCTGGAAACTGTGCCAAATGCATAGGAGAGGTATGATCTGGAGTGTGTGAGATACAATAAGCTCCCCACTAGATGTTTGTATAGTGTGCTACCAACCAGTAGAGTCTCCCCACCATCCTCAAGTTTGACTCCTAATAGGAAAGGAAATCGAGCAGAATTGCAGTTTGTCATGTGAAATCTCTTAAGGAGATATCGTGCATAATTTTCCTAAGATAGTTTGATGCCGGATGCATCTTGACTGATCTTGATTCCAAGGAAGAAGTGTAGTGCAACCATGTCCATCATAAAAAAAAATCATGTTGTTATAGAAAGATTTTACTCACCATTGCTATCTTGCATAGAGGTCCTTTTTCCATTTCCCTATGCAGACTTGTCATCCCTTTTTGATGAATCCATAGCTAAAAATACATATTTTTTCACATATACGCTCCCTATATACTACACAACATGCATATATGCAGGCTTTTCCACTAGAACCCGTGTACATTGGGATTTGTGCCAAAAAATACAAAAATGAAGTTGGATTTCCATGTCATGATAGGATATCTCTAATACTTGGCCTTCCATATATTGGAAACGTTTTGACTCGGCCCTTCAGTTGCATTTTGAAGGCTATAAGAGCACAATTCCAAGCTATGGAAAAGAGGAGAAAGCATTCAACTTTGAGAGCAAAGTTAATCTGGAGAAATTACTTCTTATTGAGTCTGCATCCCTTTGTCCCTCAAGTTTGAACATAGTGTTCAACCCCCAAGATCTTTCTCTATTGATTGAGAGAACCTCATTGGCTCTTTTCTATGAGCTTGCCTTTGGTGGAGGATTGAAGTGGTGGAGGCCCAGTTGGAAGGAACTTGGTTTCTTGGTTTTGAACTGTGCTGACAAAGAAGTATGTAATGTTGTCACTTCTGTTGATCATTCATTAATAGAAATTCTCCTTTCCCGTCCTATTGGTATTGTGCAAATATATGATTATTATCCATGGGAATATTTCTAATATTTATTAATGGATTATGCTATCCGATGTGCTAACCCCTTTTATATTATCACTATATACTTGCTCTGCTTGTTTGTTGAAAACTTGTTGCAGGTATAAAGCTTTGGGTCGAAGTGCTTAATGGTGGAACATCATTGAACGTTGGATTGAGGTAGGATTCTTTCTTATCTCGCACATTAGTTTATACAACATATGTTGGAACTGATTTGATTTCTGCATTCATACCTGTCTGTTGTGGTTTACCCTAGCCATAGAGAGTTTTTCCCTCGTAACACATGTAGAATCCTCTTGATTTCAACAATCATTGAATTCAAGCAACCGATGATCAACAAATCATCAACATACATAACTAAGAGTATAGGTGAATCAGTCATCCTGAGCATGTAGATATTTAGGTCTGATTTACAATGAACAAAGTTTTGTGACAACAGGTAGGATTCCATCTTGGCATACCATACCCTCAGATCCTTCTTGAGGCCATAAAGGGACTTTTTTAGTTGACAAACCAAATATGAGTCCTACATAAATCCCTAGGGATACTCCATATATATCTTCTCAGAGAGATCACCGTGAATAAATGCATTCTTCACATCCATCTGATGGACTTCCCATCCCTTGGTTGCCACAATGGAAAGTGCCAATTGTATGGAATCCATCTTCGCCACTGGAGCAAAGGTCTTATCATAGTCAATACCATGCACCTGCTAAAATCCTTTGGCAACAAGCCTGGCTTTGTATATACTAATCTTTCCATTTTTTTTTCTCTTGGTCCTATAGACCATCTGCATCTGAAAATTTTCCTTCAAGAAGGAAGGGGAATTGGATCCCAAGTCTAGTTATCGAGGATGGAGTTGTACTCCTCCTGCATGGCAGATTCTCAAAAGGTATTTCTAGCAGCCTTTCCACAATACTATGGATCTGAAGAATGAACCAAGAAAATATTCCTAAAGGGAAATGGTTTAGTAGCATTTAGTGCAGCAGTAGACTCCTCGAAATCAGATAGAGTCCTCCTAGTATCGTCTAGATCAACAACGAGATCCCCTGCATTCTAAAGAGTAGCCTGTGCCCACTTGGGCCTCTGCTCTGGCTCTACAACTTCATCTGGATTCTTTGAATCTGCATCTAACTGTACTGACTCTGAATCTGAATCATCTGAGTCCTCTAAATTTGAACTCTCATCTGAAGAAGAGTCAGCATGTGCATGCTCATCATCTTATAAAAGTGGAAGAATAAAGGTGTTTGCATGCGGCTGCTGAGGTACATGTGAGACACTTTCCTCGAATTGGACACTACACTCAATGATGATTCAGTCCGAGGAAAGATCAATAAGCCTATATTGCTTCACACCATCGGGGTATCCAACAAACATACACTCAGTGCTCCATGCATCAAGTTCCTTCCTCTTTTCAGAAGGAATCCAGGCCCATGCACGTGAACTGAAAATGCGAAAGTGGGTCACTTTCGGCTTGAGGCCGCTCCAAGCCTCATAGAGGGTCTTATCGTTGAAAGATCTATGGGGAGATTTGTTTTTGATTTATGTTGCACAATTAAGTGATTCGTCCCATAGTATCTGTGGTAGTGATTTTTCATGCATCATGCAAGATGCCATCTCCTTTAGAGATATGTTTTTCCGCTCAACAACTCTGTTTTGATACGGAGTATAGGAAATAGTGTGCTGCAACTGAATCCCCGCCTCATGGAAAATATTATGGATCTCATGATTTACATATTCTCCCCCATTATCAGTTCAAAGGACTTTGATCTTTTTTCCTGATTGTGTCTCAACAAGGGATTTGAAATATTTGAGGTGTTGAAAGACCTTGAATTTTTTCCTGAGAAAGTAGATCCATGTAAAACGTGAGAAATCATAAAAAAAAATGAGAACAAACCTCACTTTTCTGATAGATGTATGTGGAAAAGGACCCATAAGGTCACTTTGGATCAGATATAAAGGCACGAAAGCTCTCTAAGACTTTCCTTTGTCAAATTTCTCTTGAGGGTGTTTTCTGAGAACACATCCCTCACATACTCCCTTGGAGAAATGGATGTCTGGTAGACCATCAACCAATATTTTCTTTCTAATATGTTACATGTATCTGAAATTTAAATGTCCAAACCTTTCATGCTATATCATACTACTTTCATCAACATGAGTCAGCAGTAAAGCCAAATCAGGTTCAATGAATTTAGAAAATGTATACAATCTAGATTGATGATTTACTTCACTGGTAGAAACCCTGGAGTTGGTATGCATTTCATATATGTCCACGACATTTGATATGAATATGAATTTATTTCTAGTGCCAGAATTTGTCATCTGATACATGGAGAGAATCTTGACGAAAATTTTGGGAACGTCCAGAACGTTATCGAAGCTTCCGTTGGTGAGTTCAATCCTTCTTTTGTCGGTGACTTCGACTGAAGAGTTGTCCCCCATCAGAATAAGAGGACCTTTGCATGCATCCAATGAATAATATACTACTTTTGAGGCATCCATGTGGTGTGATGCTCCTAAATCTATGATCCAAGCATTGGGATTGCAGTTGATGGAAATCAAGGCATGGATAGAATTGCCTTTCTTGGGATTCTGATCTTCTAGCTTCTTCTTCTTGGCACCCTCAGGGATGCGATATCGAAGGATTTTTTGGTGAAGAATTTGAGACATTATATCTATTTGTTTTTTCATTCATGTAGATTCCAGATGGAATCCTTTGTGACAGTACGTGCATTTCTCCCCTTTTCTTCCCTTTTCCCCTTTGGATCTGGAGGCATCGGTGAAGGGTTTTGTGTACCCTTCCTTCTTCTGATGTGCATGAGATTTCATTTTGTCTTTATATTTATATTTCAGATATTTATGTCTTCCATATTGCACAGTAAGTGCATGTTCCTTTGGGCCTTTTATTTTCCCATGTTGATGAGCTCGGTTTGCTCTTGTGTCAGGGAGTCGATAAAGTCCTTAAGATAAGGCATCTTCTAGGTGGCTCCAGAGGGGAATCTGACAGAATGAAATGTGGATATGAATACAAATAATTCAAGACCAATTTTTCAGAGAATGGTGAGAAGCATTTGTTTCTCCTCCTTAGATTTATCAACCCTGCAAGCTTTGAGTTGCGATAGTAAATCCTTGAATTTTGTAAAGAAATATTGGATATTGTCGAAGCTTTTTGGATCCAATGTGAAACATTACACCTCAGACATGTGTCCCCTCATATCATATTGTTTTCCAAAGAGCCCTTCCAAGTTTTTCCAAGCTTCATTGGTAGTCTTACAGGAAGATATGCGAAAAAGGAGATCGGGAGAAATAAGACTACAAATTATTCTGAGTGCTTCATCCATCGGATTTAAGTACTTGGATTTTTCTATGGATGATGTCAGTTTTGTATATGTATTCAAGGTTAACCTATACAATCCTCTGGTTTGGATATGAATCATTATTCTCTCCTTCCATGCAAAGTATTTGTAAGGTGTAAGAATGAATTATTTTTGGAAATCCATCTTTTTGCTGTCTTCAATCTTTTGTACCTGCAAAACATTTTGGTGTAGCTTTTTCTTAGCAGTCCACCGGATTTGATACCATGTAAATTTGTTGAACCTACACATAATATATATATCTAGAAAATACTACACACATTTTTTAGAGAGAAATTAAGAAAGAATAAGAAGGAGAGAAAGAATGGAAGAATTATCATTAACCGTAATGAATAATGAATAATTTAGACATGATATACTCTGTATAAATGAATGAATGTGCACTGGAGGAGAACCGATGCACCATAATTGTGGTCTCTAGTGATTTGGACACACACCAACAGTTACGGGAGTGAACTGCCACCTAGTCTAGTCTCTCAGGAAGTTACAGGAGTGAATTGCCACCTGGCTAAGTTAACTAGTCAACCAATCTTCATTTAACTGACTAAACATAGTGTAGTGAGGAGTAAATCAAGGAATGAAGGGTAATGTTCCAATCTGGTGATGATCCCAAGGAAATTTCACATTAGAATGGTGATGATCCCAATGTTTCATGGTGACAAAATGAATGCAACATCTAGACTCAACTCAACTAGTCAAACTAAAGTGTCAAGTGAAGAGAATATTCTCCAGGTGGAATATTCTCCCCTAAAATATAGGAGACTGGATAATGAATAATTATGACTAATAAAAAAGGAAAATCCTTAGGAAAAATAAATCCTAGGTGTGTGTGAATTAACTCCAATAGCTTTGTCTTGGAGTGCATTACCAGGTTCTTTGAGATACCGATGGAACTTGTATTATAACAATAGACTAGAATGAGCTCATCATGCTCAACATGTATATATGTCAGATTTTGTTTCATCCATAGAACCTATGTACAACATTTTTCTTTTGTAATATACTCTACTTCAGCTGTAGATAATGATATCGATGATTTGTTCTTTCTTAGCCAAGATACCAAACGCTCACCCAAATAGAACGTTTCTCCTGTGTTGCTTCGTCGGTCATCAATGAAACCTGCCCAATTTGCATCTGTGTAAGAAATTAGTGATAAATCCTTTCCTTTTGGATACCATAATCCAAACTCTTATGTACCCTTGAGATATCTAAATATCCTCTTTACTACTAGAACATGTGATTCCTTTGGTGTTGATTGAAATATTTTCACCTATCCAACTTCCTGCATTACATCTAGTCTGGATGTTGTCACATAAAGTAAGCCTCCAATAATTGTCCCGTATTGCCTCTAATATGAAGACTTTGAATCATCATATTTACTTAACTTTCAACTGGTTTGCATAAGAGTACTTATTGGTTTGCAATCTTCCATTCCGAACCTATTTATCATTTCTATGATATAATTGGTTTGAGAAATAAAAATTCCTTGGTTTATTTATGTTGGCATAAGGGAAGACCTAGGGTTCAACGCTCAAGAGATCACCAACAAAACCATAACTAATGGCCCTTTCGGAAACACCTGCGAAGAAGATGAAGTATCACCCGAGGTAGAGGCATGGGTGGTTTCAGGACTCAGATGTCTGCAACCTTAGTTGGGACACCGATCTGTGATTGTATCACCTTAACAAAGCACTTAGAAATATAGTTCATCAATATTTAACCAGTATCTACTTTGCAGATAAGACCCTAATTACATAGCATCTCAATATTCAATTAGATCTAACATCTAGCAGCACATAGCATAAAGAAACAGATTAGATCTAGCATATTCAATCACTAAGAACATTCACATAAGTCAGATCTAGCATTCATTCACAGTATTAAGCACAAGGCAACATCAGATCTATCTATCATCTAACATCACACTCAACATTCAAGTAGATAAAAAAGAGAGCAACCATAAAGCACAAAGAATTCACAAAACAGGATATACATGGTTCACCCCCACCCTGGGGTTACATCCACCAAATCTTTGTCTTATTTATTAGATTTCTTCAATCAGTTACATGCATAGAGCCACAAAACCCCTACTCTGCATAGGATAGGAGATCTTCACACCTCGTCAGATCCTTCTTCCACGAGCTAGGTTACAACACTAAGCCTCTTCTCAATCTATTATAGCCTCTTGCACTTAGCCTTGCAAGTCTCACACATCATGCACAAAGCATGTACAACTATCACTTGCACTTAGCACTTAGCATCACACACTTGTGTCACCTTTGATCACATAGATCAAAACTGTTTCCTACATTGCCTAGCCTTCTATTTATACATTAAAAGATGGGCCTAAACATGGGTAAACCCATGGTCCGACATCCCCACACCCATTACATTATCCCAAATCCCAAAAAGTTCTAAAAGGGGGATGAGATCTTGTGATATCCACTTCGACTTGCGCTCCACCTTCGACAGCCTATCGAAGTCCCAAAAATAGGTCAAACATAACCAAGGATCCTCAAAACTTGGTAAAGGACCAACACTTTGACATATATGAAGATCCAGAAAGAAGGATAGTTCTCCAAGTAATGACATTTCAAATTCATTATGCATATCCTTTGAAAATGTCTGGCTCAACTTGTCATCATCACTTCCAAATATAATATCATCAACATAAAATTCAATTAATAAAATACTATCTTGAGTTACCTTTATGTAGAGGTTATTGTCTGCATTTCCTTTCCTGAACCCTTGTTGTTGTAAGTATCTATCTAGTTTGGAATACCATGCTTCGGGGGCCTATTTGAGACTATACAGGGCCTTCTTTAATCTGCAAATATAATCTTCATTTTTTGATAACTTAAATCATTCTGGTTTCTCAATATAGACTTCTTCTTCTTCTAGTTCTCCATTCATAAAAATTGATTTCACCTCCATTTGATACACTTTAATATTCTTTCAACATGCATAAGCTAATATCAATATAATCGCCTCCATTCTAGCAATTGGGGAAAATGTGTCTTCAAAGTCGATACCTTCAACTTGTCCGTATCCTTTACATACCAATCTAGTTTTTTTCCTGGTAACCTATCCATCTTCATTCAATTTATTTCTAAAGACCCATTTTGTGTTGATCACATTCTTGTACCTTGGTCTTGGAACCAATTCCCAAGTGTCATTCTTCTCTATCTGATCTAATTATTCATCCATGGTCTTTATCTAGAATTCATCCTTGTTGGATTCTTCAAAATTGTTTGGTTCAATCGATGATAAGAGTGCTAGGTGCAGTTGTTCTCATGAATGAATTCTTCTTCTAGTCTCAACTCCTACATCTTTGTTGTCGATAATCTGATCTAACATATAATTCTTCTGTATTCGTTTTCTAGGTTTCTTTGGAGGCACTTGTTGTTCTTTCTCTTCTAATTCTATTTTATCTTCTTCATATTCCCCTTATGCTACTTCTTTATCCTTTGCTTCTTCTTCGTAAACATGTTCCACAAATTCTTTTTCTTCTTCCTTTAATTTTTGTCCACCTGTCTCATCAACTGTTACATTGATTCTTTCCACAACTTTGTTGAGCCTTATACTGTAACATTTGTATGATTTCCTGGTACTTGAGTAACCAACAAGTACACCTTTTTCTACACGAGAATCAAACTTTGCCATTCTTCCATATTCTCTTTTGATGTAGCATTTTCCTCCAAAGACTATGAAGTACTTCACATTTTTTGGTCTTCCTTTCCATAGCTCGTAAGGATTTTTGTCATGGTTATTCCCAAGCATTAATCTATTTTGAATGTGAACTGTTGTATGCACTACATGAGTCCAAAAACAATCTTTCAACTTGGAATCCATTAACATTGTTCGATCCATTTCCTTTATTGTCTTGTTCTTTCTTTCGACAACCCCATTCTGTTGAGGTGTTCTAGCAATGGAGAATTGCCTTTTTATACCATGTGTGCTGCATAAATCCATAAAATTCCTTTGAAGTAAACTCTCCTCCATTATTAGATCTCAACCATTTTATTTTCAACCATTTCCTTGTATACCTTGAAGTTTTCAAATGCTTTTGACTTATTCCTGAGAAAAGCAATTGCATTCATTCTTGTATAATCATCAACCAATAACATAAAGTATTGTTCACTTTTTAAACCCTTTGTTCTAGTTGGTCCAACTAGATCATCATGCACAATTTCCAGTGATCTTATCATTGAGTATTCCTTCAATTTGAACCTGATATTTGTTTGCTTACCTCAGTGACAATGCTTGCATAAAGTGTTGGTTGGCTTCATGATCTGGGGAATTTCTATGATTTCTTCCTTTTTTCTAAATTTGACAAGGTTATTGAAGTTTATGTGACTGTTGGCACAGGGGAAGACCCAAGGTTCACTCCAAGAGCACACCAACAAGCCCTAACTACTGTACCTTTCGGCAACACTTGCGAAGAAAATGCAGTCTCACCCAAAGTAGCTATGGGGGGGGCTGCAGGACAGAGATGTCTACAACTAGGGGAATATCAAGTGGATCTTGACACACTACAACACAGTATACCTAGCTCACTTATCACTAAAATATACTCCACATTCTATAGATATGATCTAATACAATAATGGAATAACAGTATATCAAAGACAAAGATAAAGCATCAATCATACACACATAACACTAGGTATACGTGGTTCACCCTCTCCCTAGGGCTATGTCGACAAAACTGTGCTTATGATATATTAAGGTAAATATTATAGTTCTTTTCTTCACTCTCTGCTAGCATATCTTCTTCTTCTTCTCTCTTCCTCTTCCCCTCCTGCACACCCAGCTGCAGGACTTGATCTTCACACCTAGCTCAAGATCTTACAATGCCAGAAGGCTCTTACTCCCAACACTTCTCTCACTCACAATACAATATTCTCTCAGTGAACAACAATCAATAACAATGCTAAAAAATAGTATCGACCCGACCCAGGTCCTCTCGACCTCTATTTATACAATATAGTCCCTCGTCGATAGCCTTAGGTTGAGACCTGGGTGTCAAAACCCTAGATATACAAATCCTAGGTGTCTAAGACCCTAGGTCAACTTGACCCTCTTTTCTCGGGCTTCGCCAGCCTGTCTCTCCTTTCTTCTCGCTCTATGCTAACAGTAGCTTTTCTCACTATATGAGTTGTCCTCGATCCATATACCTTGCTTATCTGTCATCCCTGATCTCCTCATCCAACGAATATATTTCTTGGGATTCACTCCTTCTTTTCTGCTCTTTTGCTTACTTCGAACCAGTAACAGTCACTGTGTCTCCTCCAAAGTTCACATTTTACCTCTTCTTCCTTGATCTTCGCTTGATTCCATACCCAAGGGCCAAAAGGCCCCCAACACTCACATGTGACTCATCCCGAGGCACTTCAGATATGATCCTTCTATTTTGCCTCAACTTTGGACTGCGTAGTGAAAAATTTTCTTTCTACTTTATGCCTCCTCTCCATCCCTATGCAGACTATCTTTTCTATGTTTGGTACCCAATTTCAACTGAACCTGATATCTAGAACATTTTCCTCTTGTTTTTACTGATATTTGTGAGGTAGCTGGTTGTCATAGTACAACTTCAATCGACTCCCATTTACCAACCCTTCCTTCAACTCTCCGTTCAACATCTTCAGTTGTGCAACTCCTACTTCTGTAACATAGGTGATATCATATGGTCCAAGCCAATGCATTCTAAAATTCCCTGGGTGTTTTATAAACTTACTATCATACACCAGTACTAAGTCACTTTGCTTGAATTCCTTCTTCTTGATGTGCCTATCATGGTAGGCCTTCTCTCTGTCCGTTTGAACCTGCTGATGAAATCCTACAACAAATTTGTCTTCTTCTAGTTCAACCAACTATG